>JBAPLH010001581.1:0-19315 GCA_037897445.1 Ceriops zippeliana
CATGAACCATCTAGCCCCTGAATTCATTCAATTCCAACAAACAATGGTGTGTCCTTGATCTTGATTTGCATTTTCTTATTGATATTAATTGCTTGAATTCCGAAATAAAGTGTCCCCCGCCTATAATTTTCTGGTAACCAATGCTTCCCTTTTGGTTCCTAACACACTTTGTTATACATTGATCATGAAAAATTAACAATTGTGGCTATACTACCTTGTATATTAATCAAAACAAGTAAAGCCGAAACACCATTTAAACTCTAAATGTAGTTACTTCCATCAACAAATGTACTCATTCTTCTTGGTTTTGCATTTCATACTAATATTAAGTGCTTTAATTCCTAAATAATGAGACTTTGTATTCACCTCATGCTAATCAGGCTCCTCTTTTTGTTAGAAGGATTTTTTTCATGCAACGACCATGAAATTATGTTTTGTGTCCTTTTTAACTACAATATTCATTGTAAAAACAATGTCCATGAACCATCTAGACCCTGAATTCATTCAATTCCAACAAACAATGGTGTCCTTGATCTTGATTTGCATTTCTTATTGATATTAATTGGTTGAATTCTGAAATAATGTGTCCCTCCTATCATTTCTGGTAACCAATGCTTCCCTTTTGGTTCCGAGCACACTTTGTTATACATTGATCATGAAATTAACAATTGTGGCTATACTACCTTGTATATTAATCAAAACAAGAAAGCTAACACACCATTTAAACTCTAAATGTAGTTACTTCCATCAACAAATGTACTCATTCTTCTTGGTTTGCATTTCATACTAATATTAAGTGCTTTAATTCCTAAATAATGAGACTTTGTATTCACCTCATGCTAATCAGGCTCCTCTTTTTGTTAGAAGGAGTTTTTTCATGCAACGACCATGAAATTATGTTTTGTGTCCTTTTTAACTACAATATTCATTGTAAAAACAATGTCCATGAACCATCTAGACCCTGAATTCATTCAATTCCAACAAACAATGGTGTCCTTGATCTTGATTTGCATTTCTTATTGATATTAATTGGTTGAATTCCGAAATAATGTGTCCCTCCTATCATTTCTGGTAACCAATGCTTCCCTTTTGGTTCCAAGCACACTTTGTTATACATTGATCATGAAATTAACAATTGTGGCTATACTACCTTGTATATTAATCAAAACAAGTAAGCCGAAACACCATTAAAACTCTAAATGTAGTTACTTCCATCAACAAAATGGGTCATTCATCTTGTTTTCCATTTCTTACTAATATTAAGTGCTTTAATTCCTAAATAATGAGACTTTGTAATCACCTCATGCTAATCAGGCTCCTCTTTTTGTTAGAAGGAATTTTTTCATGCAACGACCATGAAATTATGTTTTGTGTCCTTTTTAACTACAATATTCATTGTAAAAACAATGTCCATGAACCATCTAGACCCTGAATTCATTCAATTCCAACAAACAATGGTGTCCTTGATCTTGATTTGCATTTCTTATTGATATTAATTGGTTGAATTCTGAAATAATGTGTCCCTCCTATCATTTCTGGTAACCAATGCTTCCCTTTTGGTTCCAAGCACACTTTGTTATACATTGATCATGAAATTAACAATTGTGGCTATCCTACCTTGTATATTATTCAAAACAAGTAATCCGAAACACCATTAAAACACTAAATGTATTTAGTACCATCAACAAAAGGAGTCATTCATGTTGGTTTGTATTTCGTACTAATATTAAGTGGTTTCATTCCGAATCAATGTGACTTTGTAGTCTCCTCATGCTAATGATGCTTCTCTTTTTGTTATAAGGACTTTTTTCATGCAATGACCATGAAATTATCTTTTGTGTCCATTTTAGCGGCAATATTCATTGTAAAAACAATGTCATCAACCATCTAGACCACTGAATTCATTCAATTCCAACAAACAATGGGTGTCCTTGATCTTGATTTGCATTTCTTATTGATATTAATTGGTTGAATTCCGAAATAAAGTGTCCCTCCTAAAATGTCTGGTAACCAATGCTTCCCTTTTGGTTCCTAACACACTTTGTTATACATTGATCATGAAATTAACAATTGTGGCTATCCTACCTTGAATATTAATAAAAACAAGTAAGCCGAAACACCATGAAAACTCTAAATGTAGTTACTTCCATCAACAAAATGGGTCATTCATCTTGGTTTCCATTTCTTACTAATATTAAGTGCTTTAATTCCTAAATAATGAGACTTTGTAATCACCTCATGCTAATCAGGCTCCTCTTTTTGTTAGAAGGAATTTTTTGATGCAACGACCATGAAATTATGTTTTGTGTCCTTTTTAACTACAATATTCATTGTAAAAACAATGTCCATGAACCATCTAGACCCTGAATTCATTCAATTCCAACAAACAATGGTGTCCTTGATCTTGATTTGCATTTCTTATTGATATTAATTGGTTGAATTCTGAAATAATGTGTCCCTCGTATGATTTCTGGTAACCAATGCTTCCCTTTTGGTTCCTAACACACTTTGTTATACATTGATCATGAAATTAACAATTGTGGCTATCCTACCTTGAATATTAATAAAAACAAGTAAGCCGAAACACCATGAAAACTCTAAATGTAGTTACTTCCATCAACAAAATGGGTCATTCATCTTGGTTTCCATTTCTTACTAATATTAAGTGGTTTAATTCCTAAATAATGAGACTTTGTAATCACCTCATGCTAATCAGGCTCCTCTTTTTGTTAGAAGGAATTTTTTGATGCAACGACCATGAAAATATGTTTTGTGTCCTTTTTAACTACAATATTCATTGTAAAAACAATGTCCATGAACCATCTAGACCCTGAATTCATTCAATTCCAACAAACAATGGTGTCCTTGATCTTGATTTGCATTTCTTATTGATATTAATTGGTTGAATTCTGAAATAAAGTGTCCCTCCTATAATTTCTGGTAACCAATGCTTCCCTTTTGGTTCCGAGCACACTTTGTTATACATTGATCATGAAATTAACAATTGTGGCTATACTACCTTGTATATTAATCAAAACAAGAAAGCTGACACACCATTTAAACTCTAAATGTAGTTACTTCCATCAACAAATGTACTCATTCTTCTTGGTTTGCATTTCATACTAATATTAAGTGCTTTAATTCCTAAATAATGAGACTTTGTATTCACCTCATGCTAATCAGGCTCCTCTTTTTGTTAGAAGGGTTTTTTTTCATGCAACGACCATGAAATTATGTTTTGTGTCCCTTTTTAACTACAATATTCATTGTAAAAACAATGTCCATGAACCATCTAGACCCTGAATTCATTCAATTCCAACAAACAATGGTGTGTTTGATCTTGATTTCCATTTCTTATTGATATTAATTGGTTAAATTCCGAAAAAATGTGTCCCTCCTATCATTTCTGGTAACCAATGATTCCCTTTTGGTACCAAGCACACTTTGTTATACATTGATCATGAAATTAACAATTGTGGCTATACTACCTTGTATATTAATCAAAACAAGTAAGCCCGAAAACACCATTAAAACTCTAAATGTAGTTACTTCCATCAACAAAATGTAGTCATTCTTCTTGGTTTGCATTTCATACTAATATTAAGTGCTTTAATTCCTAAATAATGAGACTTTGTAATCACCTCATGCTAATCAGGCTCCTCTTTTTGTTAGAAGGAATTTTTTCATGCAACGACCATGAAATTATGTTTTGTGTCCTTTTTAACTACAATATTCATTGTAAAAACAATGTCCATGAACCATCTAGACCACGAATTCATTCAATTCCAACAAACAATGGTGTCCTTGATCTTGATTTGCATTTCTTATTGATATTAATTGGTTGAATTCCGAAATAATGTGTCCCTCCTATGATTTCTGGTAACCAATGCTTCCCTTTTTGGTTCCTAACACACTTTGTTATACATTGATCATGAAATTAACAATTGTGGCTATCCTACCTTGAATATTAATAAAAAACAAGTAAGCCGGAAACACCATGAAAACTCTAAATGTAGTTACTTCCATCAACAAAATGGGTCATTCATCTTGGTTTCCATTTCTTACTAATATTAAGTGCTTTAATTCCTAAATAATGAGACTTTGTAATCACCTCATGCTAATCAGGCTCCTCTTTTTGTGTTAGAAGGAATTTTTTTGATGCAACGACCATGAAATTATGTTTTGTGTCCTTTTTAACTACAATATTCATTGTAAAAACAATGTCCATGAACCATCTAGACCCTGAATTCATTCAATTCCAACAAACAATGGTGTCCTTGATCTTGATTTGCATTTCTAATTGATATTAATTGGTTGAATTCTGAAATAAATGTGTCCCTCCTATAATTTCTGGTAACCAATGCTTCCCTTTTGGTTCCGAGCACACTTTGTTATACATTGATCATGAAATTAACAATTGTGGCTATACTACCTTGTATATTAATCAAAACAAGAAAGCTGACACACCATTTAAACTCTAAATGTAGTTACTTCCATCAACAAATGTACTCATTCTTCTTGGTTTGCATTTCATACTAATATTAAGTGCTTTAATTCCTAAATAATGAGACTTTGTATTCACCTCATGCTAATCAGGCTCCTCTTTTTGTTAGAAGGAGTTTTTTCATGCAACGACCATGAAATTATGTTTTGTGTCCTTTTTAACTACAATATTCATTGTAAAAACAATGTCCATGAACCATCTAGACCCTGAATTCATTCAATTCCAACAAACAATGGTGTCCTTGATCTTGATTTGCATTTCTTATTGATATTAATTGGTTGAATTCTGAAATAATGTGTCCCTCCTATCATTTCTGGTAACCAATGCTTCCCTTTTGGTTCCGAGCACACTTTGTTATACATTGATCATGAAATTAACAATTGTGGCTATACTACCTTGTATATTAATCAAAACAAGTAATCCGAAACACCATTAAAACTCTAAATGTATTTACTTCCATCAACAAAAGTAGTCATTCTTCTTGGTTTGCATTTCGTACTAATATTAAGTGGTTTAATTCCTAAATCAATGAGACTTTGTAGTCTCCTCATGCTAATCAGGCTCCTCTTTTTGTTAGAAGGAGTTTTTTCATGCAATGACCATGAAATTATATTT
This sequence comes from Ceriops zippeliana, assembly GCA_037897445.1. Taxonomy (NCBI): domain Eukaryota; kingdom Viridiplantae; phylum Streptophyta; class Magnoliopsida; order Malpighiales; family Rhizophoraceae; genus Ceriops; species Ceriops zippeliana. Next base: position 5,120 of record JBAPLH010001581.1, read on the forward strand.
TTGTGTCCTTTTTAAGGAACAATATTCATTGTAAAAACAATGTCCATGAACCATCAAGACCTGCTGAATTCATTCAATTCCAACAAACAATGGTGTCCTTGATCTTGATTTGCATTTCTTATTGATATTAATTGGTTGAATTCCGAAATAATGTGTCCCTCCTATAATTTCTGGTAACCAATGCTTCCCTTTTGGTTCCTAACACACTTTGTTATACATTGATCATGAAATTAACAATTGTGGCTATCCTACCTTGTATATTAATAAAAACAAGTAAGCGGAAACACCATTGAAAACTCTAAATGTAGTTAGTTACTTCCATCAACAAAATGGGTCATTTCATCTTGGTTTCCATTTCTTACTAATATTAAGTGGTTTAATTCCTAAATAATGAGACTTTGTAATCACCTCATGCTAATCAGGCTCCTCTTTTTGTTAGAAGGATTTTTTTTTGATGCAACGACCATGAAAATATGTTTTGTGTCCTTTTTAACTACAATATTCATTGTAAAAACAATGTCCATGAACCATCTAGACCCTGAATTCATTCAATTCCAACAAACAATGGTGTCCTTGATCTTGATTTGCATTTCTTATTGATATTAATTGGTTGAATTTCTGAAATAAAGTGTCCCTCCTATAATTTCTGGTAACCAATGCTTCCCTTTTGGTTCCGAGCACACACTTTGTTATACATTGATCATGAAATTAACAATTGTGGCTATCCTACCTTGTATATTAATCAAAAACAAGAAAGCCTAACACACCATTTAAACTCTAAATGTAGTTACTTCCATCAACAAATGTACTCATTCTTCTTGGTTTGCATTTCATACTAATATTAAGTGCTTTAATTCCTAAATAATGAGACTTTGTAATCACCTCATGCTAATCAGGCTCCTCTTTTTGTTAGAAGGAGTTTTTTTTCATGCAACGACCATGAAATTATGTTTTGTGTCCTTTTTAACTACAATATTCATTGTAAAAAAAACAATGTCCATGAACCATCTAGACCCTGAATTCATTCAATTCCAACAAACAATGGTGTCCTTGATCTTGATTTGCATTTCTTATTGATATTAATTGGTTAAAGTCTGAAATAATGTGTCCCTCCTATCATTTCTGGTAACCAATGCTTCCCTTTTGGTTCCGAGCACACGTTGTTATACATTGATCATGAAATTAACAATTGTGGCTATACTACCTTGTATATTAATCAAAAACAAGAAAGCTAAAACACCATTTAAAACTCTAAATGTAGTTACTTCCATCAACAAATGTACTCATTCTTCTTGGTTTGCATTTCATACTAATATTAAGTGCTTTAATTCCTAAATAATGAGACTTTGTATTCACCTCATGCTAATCAGGCTCCTCTTTTCGTAAGAAGGAGTTTTTTCATGCAATGACCATGAAATTATTTTTTGTGTCCTTTTTAACTACAATATTCATTGTAAAAACAATGTCCATGAACCAGCTAGACCCTGAATTCATTCAATTCCAACAAACAATGGTGTCCTTGATCTTGATTTGCATTTCTTATTGATATTAATTGGTTGAATTCTGAAATAATGTGTCCCTCCTATGATTTCTGGTAACCAATGATTCCCTTTTGGTTCCAAGCACACTTTGTTATACATTGATCATGAAATTAACAATTGTGGCTATCCTACCTTGAATATTAATAAAAACAAGTAAGCCGGAACACCATGAAAACTCTAAATGTTGTTATTTCCATCAACAAAATGGGTCATTCATCTTGGTTTCCATTTCTTACTAATATTAAGTGCTTTAATTCCTAAATAATGAGACTTTGTAATCACCTCATGCTAATCAGGCTCCTCTTTTTGTTAGAAGGAGTTTTTTCATGCAACGACCATGAAATTATGTTTTGTGTCCTTTTTAACTACAATATTCATTGTAAAAACAATGTCCATGAACCATCTAGACCCTGAATTCATTCAATTCCAACAAACAATGGTGTCCTTGATCTTGATTTGCATTTCTTATTGATATTAATTGGTTGAATTCTGAAATAATGTGACCCTCCTATCATTTCTTGTAACCAATGCTTCCCTTTTGGTTTCCAGCACACTTTGTTATACATTGATCATGAAATTAACAATTGTGGCTATACTACCTTGTATATTAATCAAAACAAGTAAGCCGAAACACCATTAAAACTCTAAATGTAGTTGCTTCCATCTACAAATGTACTCATTCTTCTTGGTTTGCATTTCGTACTAATATTAAGTGCTTTAATTCCTAAATAATGAGACTTTGTAATCACCTCATGCTAATCAGGCTACTCTTGTTGTTAGAAGGAATTTTTTCATGGAACGACCATGAAACTATGTTTTGTGTCCTTTTTAACTACAATATTCATTGTAAAAACAATGTCCATGAACCATCTAGACCCTGAATTCATTCAATTCCAACAAACAATGGTGTCCTTGATCTTGATTTGCATTTCTTATTGATATTAATTGGTTGAATTCTGAAATAATGTGTCCCTCCTATCATTTCTGGTAACCAATGCTTCCCTTTTGGTTCCGAGCACACTTTGTTATACATTGATCATGAAATTAACAATTGTGGCTATCCTACCTTCTATATTATTCAAAACAAGTAATCCGAAACACCATTAAAACATTAAATGTATTTAGTACCATTAACAAAAGGAGTCATTCATGTTGGTTTGTATTTCGTACTAATATTAAGTGGTTTCATCCCGAATCAATGCGACTTTGTAGTCTCCTCATGCTAATGATGCTCCTCTTTTTGTTATAAGGACTTTTTTCATGCAATGACCATGAAATTATCTTTTGTGTCCTTTTTAGCAGCAATATGCATTGTAAAAACAATGTCATCAACCATCAAGGCCACGAATTCTTTCAATTCCAACAAACAATGGTGTTTTTGATCTTGATTTGCATTTCTTATTGATATTAATTGGTTGAATTCCGAAATAAAGTGTCCTTCCAAAAATGTCATGTAAGCAATGCTTCCCTTTTGGTTCCTAACACACTTTGTTATACATTGATCATGAAATTAACAATTGTGGCTATCCTACCTTGAATATTAATAAAAACAAGTAAGCCGGAACACCATGAAAACTCTAAATGTTGTTATTTCCATCAACAAAATGGGTCATTCATCTTGGTTTCCATTTCTTACTAATATTAAGTGCTTTAATTCCTAAATAATGAGACTTTGTAATCTCCTCATGCCAATCAGGCTCCTCTTTTTGTTAGAAGGAATTTTTTGATGAAACGACCATGAAAATATGTTTTGTGTCCTTTTTAACTACAATATTCATTGTAAAAACAATGTCCATGAACCATCTAGACCCTGAATTCATTCAATTCCAACAAACAATGGTGTCCTTGATCTTGATTTGCATTTGTTATTGATATTAATTGGTTGAATTCTGAAATAATGTGTCCCTCGTATGATTTCTGGTAACCAATGCTTCCCTTTTGGTTCCTAACACACTTTGTTATACATTGATCATGAAATTAACAATTGTGGCTATCCTTCCTTGAATATTAATAAAAACAAGTAAGCCGAAACACCATGAAAACTCTAAATGTAGTTACTTCCATCAACAAAATTGGTCATTCATCTTGGTTTCCATTTCTTACGAATATTAAGTGGTTTAATTCCAAAATAATGAGACTTTGTAATCACCTCATGTTAATCAGGCTCCTCTTTTTGTTAGAAGGAATTTTTTGATGCAACGACCATGAAAATATGTTTTGTGTCCTTTTTAACTACAATATTCATTGTAAAAACAATGTCCATGAACCATCTAGACCCTGAATTCATTCAATTCCAACAAACAATGGTGTCCTTGATCTTGATTTGCATTTCTAATTGATATTAATTGGTTGAATTCTGAAATAAAGTGTCCCTCCTATGTTTTCTGGTAACCAATGCTTCCCTTTTGGTTCCGAGCACACTTTGTTATACATTGATCATGAAATTAACAATTGTGGCTATAATACCTTGTATATTAATCAAAACAAGAAAGCTAGCACACCATTTAAACTCTAAATGTAGTTACTTCCATCAGCAAATGTACTCATTCTTCTTGGTTTGCATTTCATACTAATATTAAGTGCTTTAATTCCTAAATAATGAGACTTTGTATTCACCTCATGCTAATCAGACTCCTCTTTTTGTTAGAATGAGTTTTTTCATGCAACGACCATGAAATTATGTTTTGTGCCCTTTTTAACTACAATATTCATTGTAAAAACAATGTCCGTGAACCATCTAGACCCTGAATTCATTCAATTCCAACAAACAATGGTGTCCTTGATCTTGATTTGCATTTCTTATTGATATTAATTGGTTGAAGTCTGAAATAATGTGTCCCTCCTATCATTTCAGGTAACCAATGCTTCCCTTTTGGTTCCGAGCACACTTTGTTATACATTGATCATGAAATTAACAAATGTGGCTATCCTACCTTGAATAATAATAAAAACAAGTATGCCGGAACACCATGAAAACTCTAAATGTAGTTACTTCGATCAACAAAATGGGTCATTCATCTTGGTTTCCATTTCTTACTAATATTAAGTGGTTTCATCCCGAATCAATGCGACTTTGTAGTCTCCTCATGCTAATGATGCTCCTCTTTTTCTTATAAGGACATTTTTCATGCAATGACCATGAAATTATCTTTTGTGTCCTTTTTAGCAGCAATATGCATTGTAAAAACAATGTCATCAACCATCAAGACCACGAATTCATTCAATTCCAACAAACAATGGTGTCCTTGATCTTGATTTGCATTTCTTATTGATATTAATTGGTTGAACTCCGAAATAAAGTGTCCTTCCAAAAATGTCTGGAAACCAATGCTTCCCTTTTGGTTCCTAACACACTTTGTTATACATTGATCATGAAATTAACAATTGTCGCTATCCTACCTTGAATATTAATAAAAACAAGTAAGCCGGAACACCATGAAAACTCTAAATGTAGTTACTTCGATCAACAAAATGGGTCATTCATCTTGGTTTCCATTTCTTACTAATATTAAGTGCTTTAATTCCTGAATAATGAGACTTTGTAATCACCTCATGCTAATTAGGCTCCTCTTTTTGTTAGAAGGAATTTTTTGATGCAACGACCATGAAAATATGTTTTGTGTCCTTTTTAACTACAATATTCATTGTAAAAACAATGTCCATGAACCATCTAGACCCTGAATTCATTCAATTTCAACAAACAATGGTGTCCTTGATCTTGATTTGCATTTCTAATTGATATTAATTGGTTCAATTCCGAAATAAAGTGTCCCTCCTATGATTTCTGGTAACCAATGCTTCCATTTTGGTTCTGAGCACACTTTGTTATACATTGATCATGAAATTAACAATTGTGGCTATACTACCTTGTATATTAATCAAAACAAGAAAGCTGACACACCATTTAAACTCTAAATGTAGTTACTTCCATCAACAAATGTACTCATTCTTCTTGGTTTGTATTTCATGCAAATATTAAGTGCTTTAATTCCTAAATAATGAGACTTTGTATTCACCTCATGCTAATCAGGCTCCTCTTTTTGTTAGAAGGAGTTTTTTCATGCAACGACCATGAAATTATGTTTTGTGCCCTTTTTAACTACAATATTCATTGTAAAAACAATGTCCATGAACCATCTAGACCCTGAATTCATTCAATTCCAACAAACAATGGTGTCCTTGATCTTGATTTGCATTTCTTATTGATATTAATTGGTTGAATTCCGAAATAATGTGTCCCTCCTATCATTTCTAGTAACCAATGCTTCCCTTTCGGTTCCAAGCACACTTTGTTATACATCGATCATGAAATTAACAATTGTGGCTATCCTACCTTGTATATTATTCAAAACAAGTAATCCGAAACACCGTTAAAACATTAAATGTATATAGTACCATCAACAAAAGGAGTCATTCATGTTGGTTTGTGTTTCGTACAAATATTAAGTGGTTTCATTCCGAATCAATGCGACTTTGTAGTCTCCTCATGCTAATGATGCTCCTCTTTTTGTTATAAGGACTTTTTTCATGCAATGACCATGAAATTATCTTTTGTGTCCTTTTTAGGAACAATATGCATTGTAAAAACAATGTCATCAACCATCTAGACCACGAATTCATTCAATTCCAACAAACAATGGTGTCCTTGATCTTGATTTGCATTTCTTATTGATATTAATTGGTTGAATTCCAAAATAAAGTGTCCTGCCTATAATTTCTGGTAACCAAAGCTTCCCTTTTGGTTCCTAACACACTTTGTTATACATTCATAATGAAATTAACAATTGTGGCTATCCTACCTTGTATATTATTCAAAACAAGTAATCCGAAACACCATTAAAACATTAAATGTATATAGCACCAGCAACAAAAGGAGTCATTTATGTTGGTTTGTATTTCGTACTAATATTAAGTGGTTTAATCACCTCATGCTAATCAGGCTCCTCTTTTTGTTAGAAGGAATTTTTTCATGCAACGACCATGAAATTATGTTTTGTGTCCGTTTTAACTACAATATTCATTGTAAAAACAATGTCCATGAACCATCTAGCCCCTGAATTCATTCAATTCCAACAAACAATGGTGTCCTTGATCTTGATTTGCATTTCTTATTGATATTAATTGCTTGAATTCCGAAATAAAGTGTCCCGCCTATAATTTCTGGTAACCAATGCTTCCCTTTTGGTTCCTAACACACTTTGTTATACATTGATCATGAAAATAACAATTGTGGCTATACTACCTTGTATATTAATCAAAACAAGAAAGCTGACACACCATTATAAACTCTAAATGTAGTTACTTCCATCAACAAATGTACTCATTCTTCTTGGTTTGCATTTCATACTAATATTAAGTGCTTTAATTCCTAAATAATAAGACTTTGTATTCACCTCATGCTAATCAGGCTCCTCTTTTAGTTAGAAGGAGTTTTTTCATGCAACGACCATGAAATTATGTTTTGTGTCCTTTTTAACTACAATATTCATTGTAAAAACAATGTCCATGAACCATCTAGACCCTGAATTCATTCAATTCCAACAAACAATGGTGTCCTTGATCTTGATTTGCATTTCTTATTGATATTAATTGGTTGAAGTCTGAAATAATGTGTCCCTCCTATCATTTCTGGTAACCAATGCTTCCCTTTTGGTTCCGAGCACACTTTGTTATACATTGATCATGAAATTAACAATTGTGGCTATACTACCTTGTATATTAATCAAAACAAGAAAGCTGACACACCATTTAAATTCTAAATGTAGTTACTTCTATCAACAAATGTACTCATTCTTCTTGGTTTGCATTTCATACTAATATTAAGTGCTTTAATTCCAAAATAATGAGACTTTGTATTCACCTCATGCTAATCAGGCTCCTCTTTTTGTTAGAAGGAGTTTTTTCATGCAACGACCATGAAATTATGTTTTGTGTCCTTTTTAACTACAATATTCATTGTAAAAACAATGTCCATGAACCATCTAGACCCTGAATTCATTCAATTCCAACAAACAATGGTGTCCTGGATCTTGATTTGCATTTCTTATTGATATTAATTGGTTGAAGTTTGAAATAATGTGTCCCTCCTATCATTTCTGGTAACCAATGCTTGCCTTTTGGTTCCGAGCACACTTTGTTATACATTGATCATGAAATTAACAATTGTGGCTATACTACCTTGTATATTAATCAAAACAAGTAAGCTGAAACACCATTAAAACTCTAAATGTAGTTGCTTCCATCTACAAATGTACTCATTCTTCTTGGTTTGCATTTCGTAATAATATTAAGTGCTTTAATTCCTAAATAATGAGACTTTGTAATCACCTCATGCTAATCAGGCTACTCTTGTTGTTAGAAGGAATTTTTTCGTGGAACGACCATGAAACTATGTTTTGTATCCTTTTTAACTACAATATTCATTGTAAAAACAATGTCCGGGAACCATCTAGACCCTGAATTCATTCAATTCCAACAAACAATGGTGTCCTTGATCTTGATTTGCATTTCTTATTGATATTAATTGGTTGAATTCCGAAATAATGTGTCCCTCCTATCATTTTTGGTAACCAATGCTTCCCTTTTGGTTCCAAGCACACTTTGTTATACATTGATCATGAAATTAACAATTGTGGCTATCCTACCTTGTATATTATTCAAAACAAGTAATCCGAAACACCATTAAAACATTAAATGTATTTAGTACCATTAACAAAAGGAGTCATTCATGTTGGTTTGTATTTCGTACTAATATTAAGTGGTTTCATCCCGAATCAATGCGACTTTGTAGTCTCCGCATGCTAATGATGCTCCTCTTTTTGTTATAAGGACTTTTTTCATGCAATGACAATAAAATTATCTTTTGTGTCCTCTTTAGCGGCAATATGCATTGTAAAAACAATGTCATCAACCATCAAGACCACGAATTCATTCAATTCCAACAAACAATGGTGTCCTTGATCTTGATTTGCATTTCTTATTGATATTAATTGGTTGAATTCCGAAATAAAGTGTCCTTCCAAAAATGTCTGGTAACCAATGCTTCCCTTTTGGTTCCTAACACACTTTGTTATACATTGATCATGAAATTAACAATTGTGGCTATCCTACCTTGAATATTAATAAAAACAAGTAAGCCGGAACACCATGAAAACTCTAAATGTAGTTACTTCGATCAACAAAATGGGTCATTCATCTTGGTTTCCATTTCTTACTAATATTAAGTGCTTTAATTCCTAAATAATGAGACTTTGTAATCACTTCATGCAAATCAGGCTCCTCTCTTTGTTAGAAGGAAGTTTTTCATGCAACGACCATGAAATTATGTTTTGTGTCCTTTTTAACTACAATATTCATTGTAAAAACAATGTCCATGAACCATCTAGACCCTGAATTCATTCAATTCCAACAAACAATGGTGTCCTTCATCTTGATTTGCATTTCTTATTGATATTAATTGGTTGAATTCCGAAATAATGTGTCCCTGCTATCATTTCTGGCAACGAATGCTTCCCTTTTGGTTCCAAGCACACTTTGTTATACATTGATCATGAAATTAACAATTGTGGCTATCCTACCTTGTATATTATTCAAAACAAGTAATCCGAAACACCATTACAACACTAAATGTATTTAGTTCCATCAACAAAAGGAGTCATTCATGTTGGTTTGTATTTAGTACTAATATTAAGTGGTTTCATTCCTAATCAATTCGACATTGTAGTGTCCTCATGCTAATGATGCTCCTCTTTTTGTTATAAGGGCTTTTTTCATGCAATGACCATGAAATTATCTTTTGTGTCCTTTTTAGCAACAATATTCATTGTAAAAACAATATCATGAACCATCTAGACCCTGAATTCATTCAATTCAACCAAACAATGGCGTCCTTGATCTTGATTAGCAATTCTTATTGATATTAATTGGTTGAATTCCAAAATAAAGTATCCCTTCTATTATTTCCGATAAGCAATGCTTTCCTTTTGGTTCAAAACACCCTTTCTTATACATTGATCATCAAATTAACAATTGTGGCTATCCTACCTTGTATATTAATCAAAAGAAGAAATTTGATACACCATTAAAACACTAAATGTATTTATTTCCTTCAACAAAAGGAGTCATTCATCTTGGTTTGCATTTTGTACTAATATTAAGTGGTTAATTGCTAAATAATGAGACTTTATAATCACCTCATAGAAATCAGGCTCCTCTTTTTGTTATAAGGACTTTTTTCATGCAACGAAGATGAAATTATGTTTTGTGTCCTTTTTAACAACAATATTCATTGTAAAAACAATGTCCATGAACTATCTAGACCCTAAATTCATTCAATTCCACCAAACAATGGCGTCCTTGATCTTGATTAGCATTTCTTATTGATATCAATTGCTTGAATTCCAAAATAATGTGCCCCTCCTATCATTTCTGGTAACCAATGCTTCCATTTTCGTTCCAAACACACTTTGTTATACATTGATCATGAAATTAACAATTGTGGATATCCTACCTTGTATATTAATCAAAACAAGTAAGCCGAAACACCATTAAAACTCTAAATGTAGTTGCTTCCATCAACAAAATGGGTCATTCATATTGGTTTCCATTTCTTACTAATATTAAGTGGTTTAATTCCTGAATAATGAGACTTTGTAATCACCTCATGCTAATCAGGCTCCTCTTTTTGTTAAAAGGACTTTTTTCATGCAACGAAGATGAAATTATGTTTTGTGTCCTTTTGAACAACAATATTCATTGTAACAACAATGTCGATGAACAATCTAGACCCTGAATTCATTCAATTCCACCAAACAATGGCGTCCTTGATCTTGATTAGCATTTCTTATTGATATTAATTGTTTGAATTCCAACATAATGTGTCCCTCCTATCATTTCCTGTAACCAATCCTTCCATATTCGTTCCAAACACACTTTGTTATACATTGATCATGAAATTAACAATTGTGGCTAACCTACCTTGTATATTAATCAAAATAAGTAAACGGAAACACCATTAAAACTCTAAATGTATTTACTTCCATCAACAAAATGGGTCATTCATCTCGGTTTACATTTCTTACTAATATTAAGTGGTTTAATTCCTGAATAATGAGACTTTGTAATCACCTCATGCTAATCAAGCTCCTCTTTTCGTTAGAAAGATTTTTTTCATGCAACGACCATGAAATTATGTTTTGTGTCCTTTTCAACAGCAATATTCATTGTAACAACAATGTCGATGAACCATCTAGACACTGAATTCATTCAATTCCTACAAAGAATGGTGTCCTTGATCTTGATCAGCATTTCTTATTGATATTAATTGGTTTAATTCCAAAATAAAGTGTCCCTCCTATTATTTCTGGTAACCAATGCTTCCCTTTTTGTTCAAAACACCCTTTATTATACATTCATCATGAAATTAACAATTGTGGCTATTCTACCTTGTATATTAATCAAAACGAGAAAGCTGAAACACCATTAAAAGACTAAATGTATTTACTTCCATCAACAAAAGGAGTCATTCATCATGGTTTGCATTTCGTACTAATATTAAGTGGTTTAATTCCTAAATAATGAGACTTTATAATCACCTCATGCTAATCAGGCTCCTCTTTGTATTATAAGGACTTTTTTCATGCAACGAAGATGAAATTATGTTTTGTGTCCTTTTTAACAACAATATTCATTGTAAAAACAATGTCCATGAAGTATCTAGACCCTGAATTCATTCAATTCCACCAAACAATGGCGTCCTTGATCTTGATTAGCATTTCTTACTGATATTAATTGTTTGAATTCCAACATAATGTGTCCCTCCTATCATTTCTGGTAACCAATGCTTCCATTTTCGTTCCAAACACAGTTTGTTATACATTGATCATGAAATTATTAATTGTGGCTATCCTACCTTGTATATTAATCAAAACAAGTAAGCCGAAATACCATTAAAACTCTAAATGTAGTTACTTCCATCAACAAAATGGGTCATTCATCTTGGTTTCCATTTCTTACTAATATTAAGTGGTTTAATTCCTGAATAATGAGACTTTGTAATCACCTCATGCCAATTAGGCTCCTCTTTTCGTTAGATGGATTTTTTTCAAACAACGACCATGAAATTATGTTTTGTGTCGTTTTCAGCAACAATATTCATCGTAAGAACAATGTTGATGTACCATCTAGACCCTGAATTCATTCAATTCCAACAATCAATGGTGTCCGTGATCTTGATTAGTATTTCTTATTGATATTAATTGGTTGAATTCCAAAAAAAAGTATCCCTCCTATTATTTCTGATAAGCAATGCTTCCCTTTTGGTTCCAAACACCCTTTCTTATACATTGATCATCAAATTAACAATTGTGGCTATCCTACCTTGTATATTAATCAAAACAAGAAAGCCGAAACACCATTAAAACACTAAATGTATTTACTTCCTTCAACAAAAGGAGTCATTCATCTTGGTTTGCATTTCGTACTAATATTAAGTGGTTTAATTCCTAAATAATGAGACTTTATAATCACCTCATGCTAATCAGGCACCTCTTTTTGTTATAAGGACTTTTTTCATGCAACGAAGATGAAATTATGTTTTGTGTCCTTTTTAACAACAATATTCATTGAAAAACCAATGTCCATGAACCATCTAGACCGTGAATTCATTCAATTCCGCAAAACAATGGCGTCCTTGATCTTGATTAGCATTTCTTATTGATATTAATTGTTTGAATTCCAACATAATGTGTCCCTCTTATCATTTCTGGTAACCAATGCTTCCATTTTCGTTCCAAACACACTTTGTTATACATTGATCATGAAATTATTAATTGTGGCTATCCTACCTTGTATATTAATCAAAACAAGTAAGCCGAAACACCATTAAAACTCTAAATGTATTTACTTCCATCAACAAAATGGGTCATTCATCTTGGTTTCCATTTCTTACTAATATTAAGTGGTTTAATTCCTGAATAATGAGACTTTGTAATCACCTCATGCCAATCAAGCTCCTCTTTTCGTTAGTTATTGGATTTTTTTTCAAACAACGACCATGAAATTATGTTTTTGTGTCGTTTTTTAGCAACAATATTCATCGTAAGAAGAACAATGTTGAACGTACCATCTAGACCCTGAATTCATTCAATTCCAACAAACAATGGTGTCCGTGATCTTGATTAGTATTTCTTATTGATATTAATTGGTTGAATTCCAAAAAAAATATCCCTCCTATTATTTCTGATAAGCAATGCTTCCATTTTGGTTTCAAACACACTTTGTTATACATTCATCATGAAATTAACAATTGTGGGCTATCCTACCTTGTATGTTAATCAAAACAAGAAAGCCGAAAATCATAAAAAAACCATTAAAACACTAAATGTATTTACTTCCATCAACAAAAGGAGTCATTCATCTTGGTTTGCATTTCGTACTAATAATATTAAGTGGATTAATTCCTAAATAATGAGACTTTATAATCACCTCATGCTAATCAGTCTACCTCTTTTTGTTATAAGGACTTTTTTTCATGCAATGAAATGACCAAGTTATGTTTTGTGTCCTTTTTTTAATAACAATATTCATTGTAAAAAAACAATGTCCATGAACCATCTAGACCCTGAATTCATTCAATTCCAACAAACAATGGCGTCCTTGATCTTGATTAGCATTTCTTATTGATATTAATTGTGTTGAATTCAAACATAATGTGTCCCTCTGATCATTTCTGGTAACCAATGCTTCCCTTTTCGTTCCAAAACACACACTTTGTTTATACATTGATCATGAAATTAACAATTGCGGATATCCTACCTTGTATATTAATCAAAACACGAAAGCTGAAACACCATTAAAACTCTAAATGTAGTTACTTCCATCAACAAAATGGGTCATTCATCTTGGTTTTCTATTTCTTACTAATATTAAGTGGTTTATTCCTGAATAATGAGACTTCGTAATCACATCATGCTAATCAGGCTCCTCTTTTCGTTAGAAAGAATTTTTTCATGCAACGACCATGAAATTATATTTTGTGTCCTTTTCAACAACAATATTCATTGTAACAACAATGTCGATGAACCATCTAGACACTGAACTCATTCAATTCCTACAAACAATGGTGTCCTTGATCTTGATTAGCATTTCTTACTGATATTAATTGGTTTTAATTCCAAAATAAAGTGTCCCCTCGTATTATTTCTGGTAAGCAATGCTTCCCTTTTTGTTCAAAAACACCCTTTATTATACATTCATCATGAAAATTAACAATTGTGGCTATTTTACCTTGTATATTAATCAAAAACAAGAAAGCCGAAAACACCATGAAAACACTAAATGTATTTACTTCCATCAACAAAAAGGAGTCATTCATCTTGGTTTGCATTTCGTACTAATATTAAGTGGTTTAATTCCTAAATAATGAGACTTTATAATCACCTCATGCTAATCAGCTCCTCTTTTTATTATAAGGGCTTTTTTCCATGCAACGAAGATGAAATTATGTTTTGTGTCCTTTTTTAACAACAATATTCATTGAAAAAACAATGTCCATGAACTATCTAGACCTTTGAATTCATTCAATTACACCAAACAATGGCGTCCTTGATCTTGATTAGGCATTTCTTACTGATATTAATTGTTTTGAATTCCGACA
>JBAPLH010001583.1:0-31477 GCA_037897445.1 Ceriops zippeliana
TCATTAAAACAAACCATTCTACAACCCTAATTAACACTCTAAATGTGTTTACTTCCACCAATCGAAAGAATTCATTCATCATCTGTGGGTTTGCATTTTGTACTATTGTTCAAGTAGTTTCTTTCAAAAATAATGAGACATTCAATGCGCCTCCAGCTAATTACACTCCTCTTTCTGTTCCAAAGACTATTTTTCATTCAAATGACCATGAAATTATCGTTTGTTTCATACTTTAACGACTATATTAATTGTGAAATCAAATATCCATGAACCATCTATACCCTGAATTCTTTCAATTCCAACAAACAATGGAGTCCCTGATCTTTGATTTGCTTTTCTTATTGATATTAATTGGTTGAAATACAAAATAAAGAGTCTGTCCCATCATTTCTTCTTAGCAAGTATCCTTTTTTTTGTTTACAAACACACTTTTTGATACAAAGATCATGAAATTAAACACTTGTGCCTAAACTAACTAAGTATATTCATTTAAAACAAACCATTCTAAACCCTATTAACACTCTAAATGTGTTTACTTCCACCTAAATCGAAGAATTCATTCATCTTGGTTTGCATTTCGTACTATTGTTAAGTAGTTTCATTCAAAAAATAATGAGACATTCAATGCGCCTCCCTTTCAGCTAATTACACTCCTCTTTCTGTTCCAAAGACTATATTTTTCATTCAATGACCAATGAAATTATCGTTTGTTCATACTTAACGATTATATATTAATTGTGAAATCAAATATCCATGAACCATCTATACCATGAATTCTTTCAATTCCAACAAAACAATGGAGTCCTTGATCTTGATTTGCTTTCTTATTGATATTAATTGGTTGAAAATAACAAAATAAAGAGTTCGTCCGTTCATCATTTCTACTTTAGCAAGTATCCTTTTTTGTCTACAAACACACTTTTTGATACAAAAGATCATGAAATTAACACTCTTGTGCCTAAACTACTAACTATATTCATTAAAACAAACCATTCTAAACCCTATTAACACTCTAAATGTGTTTACTTCCACCAATCGAAGAATTCATTCATCTTGGTTTGCATTTTGTACAAATTGTTAAGTAGTTTCATTCAAAAAATAATGAGACATTCAATGCGCCTCCAGCTAATTACACTCCTCTTTCTGTTCCAAAGACTTTTTTTTCATTCAATGAACCATGAAATTATCGTTTGTTTCATACGTTAACGACTATATTAATTGTGAAATCAATATCCATGAACCATCCTATACCCTGAATTCTTTCAATTCCAACAAACAATGGAGTCCCTGATCTTGATTTGCTTTTCTTATTGATATTAATTGGTTCAAATACAAAATAAAGAGTCCGTCCCATCATTTCTACTTTAGCAAGTATCCTTTTTTGTCCTACAAACACACTTTTTTGATACAAAGATCATGAAATTAACACTTGTGCCTAAACAACTAAGTATATTCATTAAAACAAAACAATTCTAAACCCTATTAACACTCTAAATGTGTTTACTTCCACAAATCGAAGAATTCATTCATCTTGGTTTTGCATTTTGTACTATTGTTTAAGTAGTTTCATTCAAAAAAATAATGAGACATTCAATGCGCCTCCAGCTAATTACACTCCTCTTTCTGTTCCAAAGACTATTTTTCATTCAATGACCATGAAATTATCGTTTGTTTCATACTTAACGACTATATTAATTGTGAAATCAATATCCATGAACCATCTATATACCCTGAATTCTTTCAATTCCAACAAACAATGGAGTCCCTGATCTTGATTTGCTTTTCTTATTGATATTAAATTGGTTGAAATACAAAATATAAGAGTCCGTCCCATCATTTCTACTTAGCAAGTATCCTTTTTTGTCTACAAACACACATTTTTGATACAAAGATCATGAAATTCACACTTGTGCCTAAACTACTAACTATATTCATTAAAACAAACCATTCTAAACCACTATTAACACTCTAAATGTGTTTACTTCCACCAATCGAAGAATTCATTCATCTTGGTTTGCATTTGTACTATTGTTAAGTAGTTTCATTCAAAAATAATGAGACATTCAATGCGCCTCCAGCTAATTACACTCCTCTTTCTGTTCCAAAGACTATTTTTCATTCAATGACCATGAAAATAATCGTTTGTTTTCATACTTAACGACTATATTAATTGTGAAATCAATATCCATTGAACCATCTATACCTGAATTCTTTTCAATTCCAACAAACAATGGAGTCCCTGATCTTGATTTGCTTTTCTTATTGATATTAATTGGTTTGAAAATACAAAATAAAGAGTCCGTCCCATCATTTCTACTTAGCAAGTATCGCTTTTTTGTCTACAAACACACTTTTTGATACAAAGATCATGAAATTAAACACTTGTGCCTAAACTACAAAGTATATTCATTAAAACAAACCATTCTAAACCCTATTAACACTCTAAAATGTGTTTACTTCCACCAATCGAAGAATTCATTCATCTTGGGTTTGCATTTTGTACTATTGTTAAGTAGTTTTCATTCAAAAATAATGAGACATTCAATGCGCCTTCAGCTAATTTACACTCCTCTTTCTGTTCCAAAAGACTATTTTTCATTCAATGACCATGAAATTATCGTTTGTTTCATACTTAATGACTAATTAATTGTGAAATCAATATCCATATGAACTTCATCTATACCCTGAATTCTTTTCAATTCCAACAAACAATGGAGTGTCGCTGATCTTGATTTTGCTTTTCTTATTGATATTAATTGGTTGAAAATACAAAATAAAGAGTCGTCCCATTCATTTTATTTCTACTTATGCAAGTATTCCTTTTTTGTCTACAAACACACTTTTTGATACAAAGATCATGAAAATTAACACTTGTGCCTAAACTACTAACAATATTCATTAAAACAAACCATTCTAAACCCTATTAACACTCTAAAATGTGTTTTACTTTCCACCAATCGAAGAATTCATTCATCTTGGTTTGCATTTTGTACTATTGTTAAGTAGTTTCATTCAAAAATAATGAGACATTCAATGCGCCTCCAGTTTAATTACACTCCTCTTTCTGATCCAAAGACTATTTTTCATTCAATTGACAATGAAATTATCGTTTGTTTCATACATAACGACTATATTAATTGTGAAATCAATATCCATGAACCATCTATACCCCTGAATTCTTTCAATTCCAACAAACAATGGAGTCCCTGATCTTGATTTGCTTTTCTTGTTGATATTAATTGGTTGAAATACAAAATAAAGAGTCCGTGGTCCCATCATTTCTTCTTAGCAAGTATCCTTTTTGTCTACAAAACACACTTTTTGATAAAAAGATCAATGAAATTCACACTTGTGCCTCTAACTACTAACTATATTCATTAACAACAAACAATTCTAAATTCTTATTAACACTCTAAATGTGTTTACTTCCACCAATCGAAGAATTCATTCATCTTGGTTTGCATTTTTGTACTATTGTTAAGTAGTTTTTCATTCAAAAATAATGAGACATTCAATGCGCCTCCAGCTAATTACACTCCTCTTTCTGTTCCAAAGACTATTTTTCATTCAATGACCATGAAATTATCGTTTGTGTATACTTAACGAATATATTAATTGTGAAATCAATATCCATGAACCATCTATATACCATGAATTCTTTCAATTCCAAACAAAAACAATGGAGTCCCTGATCTTGATTTTGCTTTACTTATTGTTATTAATTGGTTGAAATACACAAAATAAAGAGTCCGTCCCCATCATTTCTACTTAGCAAGTATCCTTTTTTGTCTCTACAAACACACTTTGTTGATACAAAGATCATGAAATTCACACTTTGTGCCTAAAACTACTAAGTATATTCATTAAAACAAACCATTCTAAACCCTATTAACACTCTAAATGTGTTTACTTCCACCAATCGAAGAATTCATTCATCTTGGTTTGCATTTGTTTTACTATGTTTAAGTAGTTTCATTCAAAAATAATGAGGCATTCAATGCGCCTCCAGCTAATATACACTCCTCTTTCTGTTCCAAAGACTATTTTTCATTCAATGACCATGAAAATTATCCGTTTGTTTCATACTTAATCGACTATATTAATTGTGAAAGATCAATATCCATGAACCATCTATACCCTGAATTCTTTCAATTCCAAAAAACAATGGAGTCCCTGATCTTGATTTGCTTTTCTTATTGATATTAATTGGTTGAAATACAAAATAAAGAGTTCGTCCCATCATTTCTACTTAGCAAGTATCCTTTTTTTGTCTACAAACACACTTTTTGATACAAAGAATCAATGAAATTCACACTTGTGCCTAAACTACTAAGTATATTCATTTAAAACAAACCATTCTAAAAACCCTATTAACACTCTAAATGTGTTTACTTCCACCAATCGAAGAATTCATTCATCTTGGTTTGCATTTCGTACTATTGTTAAGTAGTTTCATTCAAAAATAATGAGACATTCAATGCGCCTCCAGCTAATTACACTCCTCTTTCTGTTCCAAAGACTATTTTTCATTCAATGACCATGAAATTATCGTTTGTTTCATACTTATAACGACTATATTAATTGTGAAATCAATATCCATGAACCATCTATACCCTGGAAATTCTTTTCAATTCCAACAAACAATGGAGTCCCTGATCTTGATTTGCTTTTCTTATTGATATTAATTGGTTGAAATACAAAATAAAGAGTCCGTCCCATCATTTCTTCTTAGCAAGTATCCTTTTTTGTTTACAAACACACTTTTTGATACAAAGATCATGAAATTAACACTTGTGCCTAAACTACTAAGTATATTCATTAAAACAAACCATTCTAAACCCTATTAACACTCTAAAATTACTTTACTTCCACCAATCGAAGAATTCATTCATCTTGGTTTGCATTTTGTACTATTGTTAAGTAGTTTCATTCAAAAATAATGAGACATTTCAATGCGCCTCCAGCTAATTACACTCCTCTTTCTGTTCCAAAGACTATTTTTCATTCAATGACCATGAAATTTCGTTTGTTTCATACTTAACGACTATATTAATTGTGAAATCAATATCCAATGAACCATCTATACCCTGAATTCTTTCAATTCCAACAAACAATGGAGTCCCTGATCTTGATTTGCTTTTCTTATTGATATTAATTGGTTGAAATACAAAATAAAGAGTCGTCCCATCATTTCTACTTAGCAAGTATCCTTTTTTTGTCTACAAACACACTTTTTGATACAAAGATCATGAAATTCACACTTGTGCCTAAACTACTAAGTATATTCATTTAAAACAAACCATTCTAAAACCCTATTAACACTCTAAATGTGTTTACTTCCACCAATCGAAGAATTCATTCATCTTGGTTTTGCATTTTGTACTATTGTTAAGTAGTTTCATTCAAAAATAATGAGACATTCAATGCGCCTCCAGCTAATTACACTCCTCTTTCTGTTCCAAAGACTATTTTTCATTCAATGACCATGAAATTATCGTTTGTTTCATACTTAACGACTATATTAATTGTGAAATCAATATCCATGATCCATTATACCCTGAATTCTTTCAATTCCAACAAACAATGGAGTCCCTGATCTTGATTTGCTTTTCTTATTGATATTAATTGGTTGAAATACAAAATAAAGAGTCCCCTGTCCCATCATTTCTTCTTAGCAAGTATCCTTTTTTGTCTACAAAACACACTTTTTGATACAAAGATCATGAAATTAACACTTGTGCCTAAACTACTAAGTATATTCATTAAAACAAAACCATTCTAAACCCTATTAACACTCTAAATGTGTTTACTTCCACCAATCGAAGAATTCATTCATCTTGGTTTGCATTTTGTACTATTGTTAAGTAGTTTTCATTCAAAAATAATGAGACATTCAATGCGCCTCCAGCTAATTACACTCCTCTTTCTGTTCCAAAGACTATTTTTCATTCAATGACCATGAAATTATCGTTTGTTTCAATACTTAAAACGAACTATATTAATTGTGAAATCAATATCCATGAACCATCTATACCCTGAATTCTTTTCAATTCCAACAAACAATGGAGTCCCTGATCTTGATTTGCTTTTCTTATTGATATTAATTGGTTGAAATACAAAAATAAAGAGTCCGTCCCATCATTTCTTACTTAGCAAGTATCCTTTTTTTCTCAACAAACACACTTTTTGATACAAAGATCATGAAATTCACACTTGTGCCTAAACTACTAAGTATATTCATTAAAACAAAACAATTCTAAACCCTATTAACACTCTAAATGTGTTTACTTCCACCAATCGAAGAATTCATTCATCTTGGTTTGCATTTCGTACTATTGTTAAGTAGTTTCATTCAAAAATAATGAGACATTCAATGCGCCTCCAGCTAATTTACACTCCTCTCTTTCTGTTCCAAAAGACTATTTTTCATTCAATGACCATGAAATTATCGTTTGTTTCATACTTAACGACTATATTAATTGTGAAATCAATATCCATGAACCATCTATATACCCTGAATTCTTTCAATTCCAACAAAACAATGGAGTCCCTGATCTTGATTTGCTTTTTCTTATTGATATTAATTGGTTGAAATACAAAATAAAGAGTCCGTCCCATCATTTCTTCTTAGCAAGTATCCTTTTTTTTGTCTACAAACACACTTTTTGATACAAAGATCATGAAAATTAACACTTGTGCCTAAACTACTAACTATATTCATTAAAACAAACCAATTCTAAACCCTATTAACACTCTAAATGTGTTTACTTCCACCAATCGAAGAATTCATTCATCTTGGTTTGCATTTTGTACTATTGTTTAAGTAGTTTCATTCAAAAATAATGAGACATTCAATGCGCCTCCAGCTAATTACACTCCTCTTTTTCTGTTCCAAAGACTATTTTTTCATTCAATGACCATGAAATTATCGTTTGTTTCATACTTAACGACTATATATTAATTGTGAAATCAATATCCATGAACCATCTATACCCTGAATTCTTTCAATTCCAACAAACAATGGAGTCCCTGATCTTGATTTGCTTTTCTTGTTGATATTAATTGGTTGAAATACAAAATAAAGAGTCCAGTCCCATCATTTCTTCTTAGCAAGTATCCTTTTTTGTTTACAAACACACTTTTTGATACAAAGATCATGAAATTCACACTTGTGCCTAAACTACTAAGTATATTCATTACAACAAACAAATTCTAAACCCTATTTAACACTCTAAATGTGTTTACTTCCACCAATCGAAGAATTCATTCATCTTGGTTTGCATTTTCGTACTATTGTTAAGTAGTTTCATTCAAAAATAATGAGACATTCAATGCGCCTCCAGCTAATTACACTCCTCTTTCTGTTTCCAAAGACTATTTTTCATTCAATGACCATGAAATTATCGTTTTGTTTCATACTTAATTGACTATATTAATTGTGAAATCAATATCCATGAACCATCTATACCCTGAATTCTTTCAATTCCAACAAACAATGGAGTCCCTGATCTTGATTTGCTTTTCTTATTGATATTAATTGGTTGAAATACAAAATAAAGAGTCCGTCCCCCATCATTTCTTCTTAGCAAGTATCCCTTTTTGTCTCTACAAACACACATTTTTGATATACAAAGATCATGAAATTCACACACTTGTGCCTAAACTACTAAGTATATTCATTAAAACAAACCATTCATAAAATCCTATTAACACTCTAAATGTGTTTACTTCCACCAATCGAAGAATTCATTCATCTTGGTTTGCATTTCGTACTATTGTTAAGTAGTTTCATTCAAAAATAATGAGCGCATTCAATGCGCCTCCAGCTAATTACACTCCTCTTTCTATTTTAAAGAGTATTTTTCATTCAATGACCATGAAATTATTGTTTGTTTCATACTTAATGACTATATTAATTGTGAAATCAATATCCATGAACGATCTATACCCTGAATTCTTTCAATTACAACAAACAATGGAGTCCCTGATCTTGATTTTGCTTTTTCTTATTGATATTAATTGGTTGAAATACAAAATAAAGAGTTTCGTCCAATCATTTCTACTTAGCAAGTATCCTTTTTTGTCTACAAACACACTTTTTGATACAAAAGATCATGAAATTAACACTTGTGCCTAAACTACTGACAATATTCATTAAAACAAACCATTCTAAACCCTATTAACACTCTAAATTTGTTTACTTCCACCAATCGAAGAATTCATTCATCTTGGTTTGCATTTTGTACTATTGTTAAGTAGTTTCATTCAAAAATAATGAGACATTTAATGCGACTCCAGCTAATTACACTCCTCTTTCTGTTCCAAAGACTATTTTTCATTTAATGACCATGAAATTACCGTTTGTGAGATACTTATTGAATATATTAATTGTGAAATCAATATCCATGAACCATCTATACCATGAATTCTTTCAATTCCAACAAACAATGTAGTCCCTGATCTTGATTTGCTTTACTTATTGTTATTAATTGGTTCAAATACAAAATAAAGAGTCCGTCCCATCATTTCTACTTAGCAAGTATCCTTTTTGTCTCTACAAACACACTTTTTGATACAAAGATCATGAAATTCACACTTGTGCCTAAACTACTAAGTATATTCATTAAAACAAACCATTCTAAATGCTATTAACACTCTAAATGTGTTTACTTCCACCAATCGAAGAATTCATTCATCTTGGTTTGCATTTCGTACTATTTTTAAGTAGTTTCATTCAAAAATAATGACGCATTCAATGCGCCTCCAGCTAATTATAGTCCTCTTTCTATTTTAAAGAGTATTTTTCATTCAATGACCATGAAATTATTGTTTGTTTCATACTTAATGACTATATTAATTGTGAAATCAATATCCATGAATGATCTATACCCTGAATTCTTTCAATTACAACAAACAATGGAGTCGCTGATCTTGATTTGCTTTTCTTATTGATATTAATTGGTTGAAATACAAAATAAAGAGTTCGTCCCATATCCTTTTTTGTCTACAAACACACTTTTTGATACAAAGATCATGAAATTAACACTTGTGCTAAACTACTAACAATATTCATTAAAAAAAACCATTCTAAACCCTCTTAACACTCTAAATGTGTTTACTTCCACCAATCGAAGAATTCATTCATCTTGGTTTGCATTTTGTACTATTGTTAAGTAGTTTCATTCAAAAATAATGAGACATTCAATGCGCCTCTAGTTAATTACACTCCTCTTTCTGATCCAAAGACTATTTTTCATTCAATGTCAATGAAATTATCGTTTGTTTCATACATAACGACTATATTAATTGTGAAATCAATATCCATGAACCATCTATACCCTGAATTCTTTCAATTCCAACAAACAATGGAGTCCCTGATCTTGATTTGCTTTTCTTGTTGATATTAATTGGTTGAAATACAAAATAAAGAGTCCATCCCATCATTTCTTCTTAGCAAGTATCCTTGTTTGTTTACAAACACACTTTTTGATAAAAAGATCATGAAATGAACACTTGGCCCTAAACTACTAACTATATTCATTACAACAAACAATTCTAAATTCTATTAACACTCTAAATGCGTTTACTTCCACCAATCGAAGAATTCATTCATCTTGGTTTGCATTTTGTACTATTGGTAAGTAGTTTCATTCAAAAATAATGAGACATTTAATGCGCCTCCAGCTAATTACACTCCTCTTTCTGTTCCAAAACTATTTTTCATTTAATGACCATGAAATTTCCGTTTGTGAGATACTTATTGAATATATTAATTGTGAAATCAATATCCATGAACCATCTATAACATGAATTCTTTCAATTCCAACAAACAATGGAGTCCCTGATCTTGATTTGCTTTACTTATTGTTATTAATTGGTTCAAATACAAAATAATGAGTCCGTCCCATCATTTCTACTTAGCAAGTATCCTTTTTGTCTCTACAAACACGCTTTTTGATACAAAGATCATGAAATTCACACTTGTGCCTAAACTACTAAGTATATTCATTAAAACAAACCATTCTAAATCCTATTAACACTCTAAATGTGTTTACTTCCACCAATCGAAGAATTCATTCATCTTGGTTTGCATTTCGTACTATTTTTAAGTAGTTTCATTCAAAAATAATGACGCATTCAATGCGCCTCCAGCTAATTACACTCCTCTTTCTATTTTAAAGAGTATTTTTCATTCAATGACCATGAAATTATTGTTTGTTTCATACTTAATGACTATATTAATTGTGAAATCAATATCCATGAACGATCTATACCCTGAATTCTTTCAATTACAACAAACAATGGAGTCGCTGATCTTGATTTGCTTTTCTTATTGATATTAATTGGTTGAAATACAAAATAAAGAGTTCGTCCAATCATTTCTACTTAGCAAGTATCCTTTTTTGTCTACAAACACACTTTTTGATACAAAGATCATGAAATTAACACTTGTGCCTAAACTACTAACAATATTCATTAAAACAAACCATTCTAAACCCTATTAACACTCTAAATTTGTTTACTTCCACCAATCGAAGAATTCATTCATCTTGGTTTGCATTTTTGTACAATTGTTAAGTAGTTTCATTCAAAAATAATGAGACATTTAATGCGACTCCAGCTAATTACACTCCTCTTTCTGTTCCAAAGACTATTTTTTCATTTAATGACCATGAAATTATCGTTTGTGAGATACTTAACGATATATTAATTGTGAAATCAATATCCATGAACCATCTATACCATGAATTCTTTCAATTCCAACAAACAATGGAGTCCCTGATCTTGATTTGCTTTACTTATTGTTATTAATTGGTTCAAATACAAAATAAAGAGTCTGTCCCATCATTTCTACTTAGCAAGTATCCTTTTTGTCTCTACAAACAGACTTTTTGATACAAAGATCATGAAATTCACACTTGTGCCTAAACTACTAAGTATATTCATTAAAACAAACCATTCTAAATCCTATTAACACTCTAAATGTGTTTACTTCCACCAATCGAAGAATTCATTCATCTTGGTTTGCATTTCGTACTATTTTTAAGTAGTTTCATTCAAAAATAATGACGCATTCAATGCGCCTCCAGCTAATTACACTCCTCTTTCTATTTCCAAAGAGTATTTTTTCATTCAATGACCATGAAATTATTGTTTGTTTCATACTTAATGACTATATTAATTGTGAAATCAATATCCATGAACCATCTATACCCTGAATTCTTTCAATTACAACAAACAATGGAGTCCCTGATCTTGATTTGCTTTTCTTATTGATATTAATTGGTTGAAATACAAAATAAAGTTCGTCCATCATTTCGTCTTAGCAAGTATCCTTTTTTGTCTACAAACACACTTTTTGATACAAAGATCATGAAATTAACACTTGTGCCTAAACTACTAACAATATTCATTAAAAAAAAACCATTCTAAAACCCTATTAACACTCTAAATGTGTTTACTTCCACCAATCGAAGAATTCATTCATCTTGGTTTGCATTTTGTACTATTGTTAAGTAGTTTTCATTCAAAAATAATGAGACATTCAATGCGCCTCTCCAGCTAATTACACTCCCTCTTTCTGTTCCAAAGACTATTTTTCATTCAATGACCAATGAAATTATCGTTTTGTTTCATACTTAACGACTATATTAATTGTGAAATCAATATCCATGAACCATCTATACCCTGAATTCTTTCAATTCCAACAAACAATGGAGTCCCCTGATCTTGATTTGCTTTTCTTGTTGATATTAATTGGTTGAAATACAAAATAAAGAGTCCGTCCCATCATTTCTTCTTAGCAAGTATCCTTTTTTTGTTTACAAACACACTTTTTGATACAAAAGATCATGAAATTGAACACTTGTGCCCTAAACTACTAACTATATTCATTACAACAAACAATTCTAAATTCTATTAACACTCTAAATGTGTTTACTTCCACCAATCGAAGAATTCATTCATCTTGGTTTGCATTTTGTACTATTGTTAAGTAGTTTTCATTCAAAAATAATGAGACATTCAATGCGCCTCCAGCTAAATTACACTCC
The DNA here is from genome assembly GCA_037897445.1 of Ceriops zippeliana. NCBI lineage: Eukaryota > Viridiplantae > Streptophyta > Magnoliopsida > Malpighiales > Rhizophoraceae > Ceriops > Ceriops zippeliana. The sequence goes on from JBAPLH010001583.1 coordinate 12,054, forward strand.
TCTTTCTGTTCCAAAGACTATTTTTCATTCAATGACCATGAAATTATCGTTTGTTTCATACTTAACGACTATATTAATTGTGAAATCAATATCCATGAACCATCTATACCATGAATTCTTTCAATTCCAACAAACAATGGAGTCCCTGATCTTGATTTGCTTTTCTTATTGATATTAATTGGTTGAAATACAAAATAAAGAGTCCGTCCCATCATTTCTACTTAGCAAGTATCCTTTTTTCTCTACAAACACACTTTTTGATACAAAGATCATGAAATTCACACTTGTGCCTAAACTACTAAGTATATTCATTAAAACAAACCATTCTAAACCCTATTAACACTCTAAATGTGTTTACTTCCACCAATCGAAGAATTCATTCATCTTGGTTTGCATTTCGTACTATTGTTAAGTAGTTTCATTCAAAAATAATGAGACATTCAATGCGCCTCCAGCTAATTACACTCCTCTTTCTGTTCCAAAGACTATTTTTCATTCAATGACCATGAAATTATCGTTGTTTGTTTCATACTTAATGACTATATTAATTGTGAAATCAATATCCATGAACCATCTATACCCTGAATTCTTTCAATTCCAACAAACAATGGAGTCCCTGATCTTGATTTGCTTTTCTTATTGATATTAATTGGTTGAAATACAAAATAAAGAGTCCGTCCCATCATTTTTCTACTTAGCAAGTATCCTTTTTTGTCTACAAAACACACTTTTTGATACAAAGATCATGAAATTAACACTTGTGCCTAAACTACTAAGTATATTCATTAAAACAAACCATTCTAAACCCTATTAACACTCTAAATGTGTTTACTTCCACCAATCGAAGAATTCATTCATCTTGGTTTGCATTTCGTACAATTGTTAAGTAGTTTCATTCAAAAATAATGAGACATTCAATGCGCCTCCAGCTAATTACACTCCTCTTTTCTGTTCCAAAGACTATTTTTTCATTCAATGACCATGAAAATTATCGTTTGTTTCATACTTAACGACTATATTAATTGTGAAATCAATATCCATGAACCATCTATATACCTGAATTCTTTCAATTCCAACAAACAATGGAGTCCCTGATCTTGATTTGCTTTTCTTATTGATATTAATTGGTTGAAATACAAAATAAAGAGTCTGTCCCATCATTTCTTCTTAGCAAGTATCCTTTTTTTCTCTACAAACACACTTTTTTGATAAAAAGATCATGAAATTTAACACTTGTGCCTAAACTACTAAGTATATTCATTAAAACAAACCATTCTAAATCCTATTTAACACTCTAAATGTGTTTACTTCCACCAATCGAAGAATTCATTCATCTTGGTTTGCATTTCGTACTATTGTTAAGTAGTTTCATTCAAAAATAATGAGACATTCAATGCGCCTCCAGCTAATTTACACTCCTCTTTCTGTTCCAAAGACTATTTTTCATTCAATGACCATGAAATTATCGTTTGTTTCATACTTAACGACTATATTAATTGTGAAATCAATATCCATGAACCATCTATACCCTGAATTCTTTCAATTTCCAACAAACAATGGAGTCCCTGATCTTGATTTGCTTTTCTTATTGATATTAATTGGTTGAAATACAAAATAAAGAGTCTCGTGCCATCATTTCTACTTAGCAGAAAGTATCCTTTTTTGTTTACAAACACACTTTTTGATACAAAAGATCATGAAATGAAACACTTGTGCCTAAACTACTAACTATTATTCATTAAAAAACAAACCATCTCTAAACCCTATTAACACTCTAAATTGTGTTTACTTCCACCAATCGAAGAATTCATTCATCTTGGTTTGCATTTCGTACTATTGTTAAGTAGTTTCATTCAAAAATAATGAGACATTCAATGCATTTCCCAGCTAAATTACACTTCTTCTTTCTGTTCCAAAGACTATTTTTCATTCAATGACCATGAAATTATCGTTTGTTTCAGATACTTAATGAATATATTAATTGTGAAATCAATATCCATGAACCATCTATATCCTGAAATTCTTTCAATTTCCAACAAAACAATGGAGTCCCTGATCTTGATTTGCTTTTTCTTATTGATATTATTAATTGGTTGAAATACAAAATAAAGAGTTCCTGTCCCATCATTTCTTCTTAGCAAGTATCCTTTTTGTCTTACAAACACACTTTTTGATACAAAGATCATGAAATTCAACAGTTGTGCCTAAACTACTAAGTATATTCATTAAAACAAACAACATTCTAAACTCTATTAACACTCTAAATGTGTTTACTTCCACCCAATCGAAGAATTCATTCATCTTGGTTTGCATTTTCGTACTATTGTTAAGTAGTTTCATTCAAAAATATAATGAGACATTCAATGCGCCTCCAGCTAATTACACTCCTCTTTCTGTTCCAAAAGACTATTTTTCATTCAAATGACCATGAAATTATCGTTTTGTTTCATACTTAACGGACTATATTAATGTGAAATCAATATCCATGAACCATCTATACCCTGAATTCTTTCAATTCCAACAAACAATGGAGTCCCTGATCTTGATTTGCTTTTCTTATTGATATTAATTGGTTGAAATACAAAATAAAGAGTTCGTCCCATCATTTCTACTTAGCAAGTATCCTTTTTTTGTCTACAAACACACTTTTTGATACAAAGATCATGAAATTAACACTTGTGCCTAAACTACTAACAATATTCATTTAAAACAAAACCATTCTAAACCCTATTAACACTCTAAATGTGTTTACTTCCACCAATCGAAGAATTCATTCATCTTGGTTTGCATTTTGTACTATTGTTAAGTAGTTTCATTCAAAAATAATGAGTCACATTCAATGCGCCTCCAGCTAATTACACTCCTCTTTCTGTTCCAAAGACTATTTTTTCATTCAATGACCATGAAATTATCGTTTGTTTCATACTTAACGACTATATTAATTGTGAAATCAATATCCATGAACCATCTATACCCTGAATTCTTTCAATTCCAACAAACAATGGAGTCCCTGATCTTGATTTTGCTTTTCTTATTGATATTAATTGGTTGAAATACAAAATAAAGAGTCCGTCCCCATCATTTCTTACTTAGCAAGTATCCTTTTTTGTTTACAAACACACACTTTTTGATACAAAGATCATGAAATTAACACTTGTGCCCTAAACTACTAACCTATATTCATTACAACAAACAATTCTAAACCCTATTAACACTCTAAAATGTGTTTTTACTTCCACCAATCGAAGAATTCATTCATCTTGGTTTGCATTTTGTACTATTGTTAAGTAGTTTCATTCAAAAAATAATGAGACATTCAATGCGCCTCCAGCTAATTACACTCCTCTTTCTGTTCCAAAAACTATTTTTCATTCAATGACCATGAAATTATCGTTTGTTTCATACGTATTGACTATATTAATTGTGAAATCAATATCCATGAACCATCTATACCCATGAATTCTTTCAATTCCAACAAACAATGGAGTCCCTGATCTTGATTTGCTTTTCTTATTGATATTAATTGGTTGAAATACAAAATAAAGAGTCCGTCCCATCATTTCTTCTTAGCAAGTATCCTTTTTTGTCTCTACAAACACACTTTTTGATACAAAGATCATGAAATTCACACTTGTGCCTAAACTACTAAGTATATTCATTAAAACAAACCATTCTAAACCCTATTAACACTCTAAATGCCTTTTACTTCCACCAATCGAAGAATTCATTCATCTTGGTTTGCATTTCGTACTATTGTTAAGTAGTTTCATTCAAAAAATAATGAGAGCATTCAATGCGCCTCCAGCTAATTACACTCCTCTTTCTTCTTTCCAAAGACTATTTTTCATTCAATGACCATGAAATTATCGTTTGTTTCATACTTAACGACTATATTAATTGTGAAATCAATATCCATGAACCATATATTACCCTGAATTCTTTCAATTCCAACAAACAATGGAGTCCCTGATCTTGATTTGCTTTTCTTATTGATATTAATTGGTTGAAATACAAAATAAAGAGTTCGTCCCATCATTTCTACTTAGCAAGTATCCTTTTTTGTTTCTACAAACACATTTTTTGATACAAAGATCATGAAATTAACACTTGTGCCTAAACTACTAACTATATTCATTAAAAACAAACCATTCTAAACCCTATTAACACTCTAAATGTGTTTACTTCCACCAATCGAAGAATTCATTCATCTTGGTTTGCATTTTGTACTATTGTTAAGTAGTTTCATTCAAAAATAATGAGACATTCAATGCGCCTCCAGCTAATTACACTCCTCTTTCTGTTCCAAAGACTATTTTTCATTCAATGACCATGAAATTATCGTTTGTGAGATACTTAATTGACTATATTAATTGTGAAATCAATATCCATGAACCATCTATACCATGAATTCTTTCAATTCCAACAAACAATGGAGTCCCTGATCTTGATTTGCTTTTCTTTATTGTTATTAATTGGTTCAAATACAAAATAAAGAGTCCGTCCCATCATTTCTACTTAGCAAGTATCCTTTTTGTCTCTACAAACACGCTTGTTGATACAAAGATCATGAAATTCACACTTGTGCCTAAACTACTAAGTATATTCATTAAAACAAACCATTCTAAATCCTATTAACACTCTAAATGTGTTTACTTCCACCAATCGAAGAATTCATTCATCTTGGTTTGCATTTCGTACTATTTTTAAGTAGTTTCATTCAAAAATAATGAGGCATTCAATGCGCCTTCAGCTAATTACACTCCTCTTTCTATTCCAAAGAGTATTTTTCATTCAATGACCATGAAATTATTGTTTGTTTCATACTTAATGACTATATTAATTGTGAAATCAATATCCATGAACGATCTATACCCTGAATTCTTTCAATTACAACAAACAATGGAGTCGCTGATCTTAATTTGCTTTTCTTATTGATATTAATTGGTTGAAATACAAAATAAAGAGTTCGTCCAATCATTTCTACTTAGCAAGTATCCCTTTTTGTGTCTACAAACACACTTTTTGATACAAAGATCATGAAATTAACACTTGTGCCTAAAACTACTAACTATATTCATTAAAACAAACCATTCTAAACCCTATTAACACTCTAAATGTGTTTACTTCCACCAATCGAAGAATTCATTCATCTTGGTTTGCATTTTGTACTTTTGTTAAGTAGTTTCATTCAAAAATAATGAGACATTCAATGCGCCTCTAGTTAATTACACTCCTCTTTCTGATCCAAAGACTATTTTTCATTCAATGTCAATGAAATTATCGTTTGTTTCATACTTAACGACTATATTAATTGTGAAATCAATATCCATGAACCATCTATACCCTGAATTCTTTCAATTCCAACAAACAATGGAGTCCCTGATCTTGATTTGCTTTTCTGGTTGATATTAATTGGTTGAAATACAAAATAAAGAGTCAGTCCCATCATTTCTTCTTAGCAAGTATCCTTGTTTGTTTACAAACACACTTTTTGATAAAAAGATCATGAAATGAACACTTGGCCCTAAACTACTAACTATATTCATTACAACAAACAATTCTAAATTCTATTAACACTCTAAATGCGTTTACTTCAACCAATCGAAGAATTCATTCATCTTGGGTTGCATTTTTTACAATTGTTAAGTAGTTTCATTCAAAAATAATGAGACATTCAATGCGCCTCTAGCTAATTACACTCCTCTTTCTGTTCCAAAGACTATTTTTCATTCAATGACCATGAAATTATCTTTTGTTTCATCCTTCACGACTATATTAATTGTGAAATCAATATCCATGAAACATCTATACCCTGAATTCGTTCAATTCCAACAAACAATGAAGTCCCTGATCTTGATTTGCTTTTCTTGTTGATATTAATTGGTTGAAATACAAAATAAAGAGTCCGTCCCGTCATTTTTTCTTAGCAAGTATACTTTTTTGTCTACAAACACACATTTTGATAAAAAGATCATGAAATTCACACTTGTGCCTAAACTACTAAGTATATTCATTAAAACAAACCATTCTAAACCTTATTAACACTCTAAATGTGTTTGCTTCCACCAATCGAAGAATTCATTCATCTTGGTTTGCATTTTGTAATATTGTTAAGCAGTTTCATTCAAAAATAATGAGACATTTAATGCGCCTTCAGCTAATTACTCTCCTCTTTCTGTTCCAATGTCTATTTTTCATTTAATGACCATGAAATTACCGTTTGTGAGATACTTATTGAATATATTAATTGTGAAATCAATATCCATGAACCATCTATACAATGAATTCTTTCAATTCCGACAAACAATGGAGTCCCTGATCTTCATTTGCTTTACTTATTGTTATTAGTTGGTTCAAATACAAAATAAAGAGTCCGTCCCATCATTTCTTCTTAGCAAGGATCCTTTTTTGTCTACAAAAACACATTTTGATAAAAAGATCATGAAATGAACACTTGGCCCTAAACTACTAACTATATTCATTACAACAAACAATTCTAAATTCTATTAACACTCTAAATGCGTTTACTTCCACCAATCGAAGAATTCATTCGTCTTGGTTTGCATTTTTTACAATTGTTAAGTAGTTTCATTCAAAAATAATGAGACATTCAATGCGCCTCTAGTTAATTACACTCCTCTTTATGATCCAAAGACTATTTTTCATTCAATGACCAATGAAATTATCGTTTGTTTCATACTTAACGACTATATTAATTGTGAAATCAATATCCATGAACCATCTATACCCTGAATTCTTTCAATTCCAACAAACAATGGAGTCCCTGATCTTGATTTGCTTTTCTTGTTGATATTAATTGGTTGAAATACAAAATAAAGAGTCCGTCCCACCATTTCTTCTTAGCAAGCATCCTTGTTTGTTTACAAACACACTTTTTGATAAAAAGATCATGAAATGAACACTTGTGCCTAAAAACTACTAACTATATTCATTACAACAAACAATTCTAAATTCTATTAACACTCTAAATGCGTTTACTTCCACCAATCGAAGAATTCATTCATATTGGTTTGCATTTTGTACTATTGTTAAGTAGTTTCATTCAAAAATAATGAGACATTTAATGCGCCTCCAGCTAATTACACTCCTCTTTCTGTTCCAAAGACTATTTTTCATTCAATGACCATGAAATTATCGTTTGTTTCATCCTTAACGACTATATATTAATTGTGAAATCAATATCCATGAACCATTTATACCCTGAATTCTTTCAATTCCAACAAACAATGGAGTCCCTGATCTTGATTTGCTTTTCTTGTTGATATTAATTGGTTGAAATACAAAATAAAGAGTCCGTCCCATCATTTCTTCTTAGCAAGTATCCTTGTTTGTTTACAAACACACTTTTTGATAAAAAGATCATGAAATGAACACTTGGCCCTAAACTACTAACTATATTCATTACAACAAACAATTCTAAATTCTATTAACACTCTAAATGCGTTTACTTCCACCAATCGAAGAATTCATTCATATTGGTTTGCATTTTGTACTATTGTTAAGTAGTTTCATTCAAAAATAATGAGACATTTAATGCGCCTCCAGCTAATTACACTCCTCTTTCTGTTCCAAAGACTATTTTTCATTCAATGACCATGAAATTACCATTTGTGAGATACTTATTGAATATATTAATTGTGAAATCAATATCCATGAACCATCTATACCATGAATTCTTTCAATTCCAACAAACAATGTAGTCCCTGATCTTGATTTGCTTTACTTATTGTTATTAATTGGTTCAAATACAAAATAAAGAGTCCGTCCCATCATTTCTACTTAGCAAGTATCCTTTTTGTCTCTACAAACACGCTTGTTGATACAAAGATCATGAAATTCACACTTGTGCCTAAACTACTAAGTATATTCATTAAAACAAACCATTCTAAATCCTATTAACACTCTAAATGTGTTTACTTCCACCAATCGAAGAATTCATTCATCTTGGTTTGCATTTCGTACTATTTTTTAAGTAGTTTCATTCAAAAATAATGAGGCATTCAATGCGCCTTCAGCTAATTACACTCCTCTTTCTGTTTTAAAGAGTATTTTTCATTCAATGACCATGAAATTATGGTTTGTTTCATACTTAATGACTATATTAATTGTGAAATCAATATCCATGAACGATATATACCCTGAATTCTTTCAATTACAACAAACAATGGAGTCGCTGATCTTGATTTGCTTTTCTTATTGATATTAATTGGTTGAAATACAAAATAAAGAGTTCGTCGAATCATTTCTACTTAGCAAGTATCCTTTTTTGTCTACAAACACACTTTTTGATACAAAGATCATGAAATTAACACTTGTGCCTAAACTACTGACAATATTCATTAAAACAAACCATTCTAAACCCTATTAACACTCTAAATGTGTTTACTTCCACCAATCGAAGAATTCATTCATCTTGGTTTGCATTTTGTACTATTGTTAAGTAGTTTCATTCAAAAATAATGAGACATTCAATGCGCCTCTAGTTAATTACACTCCTCTTTCTGATCCAAAGACTATTTTTCATTCAATGTCTATGAAATTATCGTTTGTTTCATACATAACGACTATATTAATTGGGAAATCAATATCCATGAACCATCTATACCCTAAATTCTTTCAATTCCAACAAACAATGGAGTCCCTGATCTTGATTTGCTTTTCTGGTTGATATTAATTGGTGGAAATACAAAATAAATAGTCTGTCCCATCATTTTTTCTTAGCAAGTATCCTTGTTTGTTTAGAAACACACTTTTTGATAAAAAGATCATGAAATGAACACTTGGCCCTAAACTACTAACTATATTCATTACAACAAACAATTCTAAATTTTATTAACACTCTAAATGCGTTTACTTCCACCAATCGAAGAATTCATTCATCTTGGTTTGCATTTTTTACAATTGTTAAGTAGTTTCATTCAAAAATAATGAGACATTCAATGCGCCTCCAGCTAATTACACTCCTCTTTCTGTTCCAAAGACTATTTTTCATTCAATGACCATGAAATTATCGTTTGTTTCATCCTTCACGACTATAATAATTGTGAAATCAATATCCATGAACCATCTATACCCTGAATTCTTTCAATTCCAACAAACAATGGAGTCCCTGATCTTGATTTGCTTTTCTTGTTGATATTAATTGGTTGAAATACAAAATAAAGAGTCCGTCCCGTCATTTCTTCTTAGCAAGTATACTTTTTTGTCTACAAACACACATTTTGATAAAAAGATAATGAAATTCACACTTGTGCCTAAACTACTAAGTATATTCATTAAAACAAACCATTCTAAACCTTATTAACACACTAAATGTGTTTGCTTCCACCAATCGAAGAATTCATTCATCTTGGTTTGCATTTTGTACTATTGTTAAGCAGTTTCATTCAAAAATAATGAGACATTTAATGCGCCTCCAGCTAATTACTCTCCTCTTTCTGTTCCAATGTCTATTTTTCATTTAATGACCATGAAATTACCGTTTGTGAGATACTTATTGAATATATTAATTGTGAAATCAATATCCATGAACCATCTATACCATGAATTCTTTCAATTCCAACAAAAAATGGAGTCCTTGATCTTGATTTGCTTTACTTATTGTTATTAGTTGGTTCAAATACAAAATAAAGAGTCCGTCCCATTATTTCTACTTAGCAAGTATCCTTTTTGTCTCTACAAACAGACTTTTTGATACAAAGATCATGAAATTCACACTTGTCCCTAAACTACTAAGTATATTCATTAAAACAAACCATTCTAAATCCTATTAACACTCTAAATGTGTTTACTTCCACCAATCAAAGAATTCATTCATCTTGGTTTGCATTTCATACTATTTTTAAGTAGTTTCATTCAAAAATAATGAGGCATTCAATGCGCCTTCAACTAATTACACTCCTCTTTCTGTTCCAAAGACTATTTTTCATTCAATGACCATGAAATTATCGTTTGTTTCATACTTAATGACTATATTAATTGGGAAATCAATATCCATGAACGATCTATACCCTGAATTCTTTCAATTACAACAAACAATGGAGTCGCTGATCTTGATTTGCTTTTCTTGTTGATATTAATTGGTTGAAATACAAAATAAAGAGTTCGTCGCATCATTTCTACTTAGCAAGTATCCTTTTTTGTCTACAAACACACTTTTTGATACAAAGATCATGAAATTAAAACTTGTGCCTAAACTACTAACAATATTCATTAAAACAAACCATTCTAAACCCTATTAACACTCTAAATGTGTTAACTTCCACCAATCGAAGAATTCATTCATCTTGGTTTGCATTTTTTACAATTGTTAAGTAGTTTCATTCAAAAATAATGAGACATTCAATGCGCCTCCAGCTAATTACACTCCTCTTTCTGTTCCAAAGACTATTTTTCATTCAATGACCACGAAATTATCGTTTGTTTCATCCTTCACGACTATATTAATTGTGAAATCAATATCCATGAACCATCTATACCCTGAATTCTTTCAATTCCAACAAACAATGGAGTCCCTGATCTTGATTTGCTTTACTTATTGTTATTAATTGGTTCAAATACAAAATAAAGAGTCTGTCCCATCATTTCTACTTAGCAAGTATCCTTTTTGTCTCTACAAACAGACTTTTTGATACAAAGATCATGAAATTCACACTTGTGCCTAAACTACAAAGTATATTCATTAAAACAAACCATTCTAAATCCTATTCACACTCTAAATGTGTTTACTTCCACCAATCGAAGAATTCATTCATCTTTATTTGCATTTCGTACTATTTTTAAGTAGTTTCATTCAAAAATAATGAGGCATTCAATGCGCCTTCAGCTAATTACACTCCTCTTTCTGTTCCAAAGACTATTTTTCATTCAATGACCATGAAATTATCGTTTGTTTCATACTTAATGACTATATTAATTGTGAAATCAATATCCATGAACGATCTATACCCTGAATTCTTTCAATTACAACAAACAATGGAGTCGCTGATCTTGATTTGCTTTTCTTATTGATATTAATTGGTTGAAATACAAAATAAAGAGTTCTTCCCATCATTTCTACTTAGCAAGTATCCTTTTTTATCTACAAACACACTTTTTGATACAAAGATCATGAAATTAACACTTGTGCCTAAACTACTAACAATATTCATTAAAACAAACCATTCTAAACCCTATTAACACTCTAAATGTGTTTACTTCCACCAATCGAAGAATTCATTCATCTTGGTTTGCATTTCGTACTATTGTTAAGTAGTTTCATTCAAAAATAATGAGGCATGCAATGCGCCTTCAGCTAATTACACTCCTCTTTCTGTTCCAAAGACTATTTTTCATTCAATGACCATGAAATTATCGTTTGTTTCATACTTAATGACTATATTAATTGTGAAATCAATATCCATGAACGATCTATACCCTGAATTCTTTCAATTACAACAAACAATGGAGTCGCTGATCTTGATTTGCTTTTCTTATTGATATTAATTGGTTGAAATACAAAATAAAGAGTTCTTCCCATCATTTCTACTTAGCAAGTATCCTTTTTTATCTACAAACACACTTTTTGATACAAAGATCATGAAATTAACACTTGTGCCTAAACTACTAACAATATTCATTAAAACAAACCATTCTAAACCCTATTAACACTCTAAATGTGTTTACTTCCACCAATCGAAGAATTCATTCATCATGGTTTGAATTTCGTACTATTGTTAAGTAGTTTCATTCAAAAATAATGAGACATTCAATGCGCCTCTAACTAATTACACTTTTCTTTCTGTTCTAAAGACTATTTTTCATTCAATAACCATGAAATTATTGTTTGTGTAATACTTAACGACTATATTAATTGTGAAATCAATATCCATAAACCATATATACCATGAATTCTTTCAATTCCGACAAACAATGGAGTCCCTGATCTTGATTTGCTTTACTTATTGTTATTAATTTGTTCAAATAGAAAATAAAGAGTCCGTCCCATTATTTCTACTTAGCAAGTATCCTTTTTTCTCTACAAACTCACTTTTTGATAAAAAGATCATGAAATTCACACTTGTGCCTAAACTACTAAGTATATTCATTAAAACAAACCATTCTAAACACTATTAACACTCTAAATTTGTTTACTTCCACCAATCGAAGAATTCATTCATCATGGTTTGAATTTCGTACTATTGTTAAGTAGTTTTATTCAAAAATAATGAGGCATTCAATGCGCCTTCAGCTAATTACACTCCTCTTTCTGTTCCAAAGACTATTTTTCATTCAATGACCATGAAATTATCGTTTGTTTCATACTTAATGACTATATTAATTGTGAAATCAATATCCATGAACGATATATACCCTGTCTTCGTTCAATTACAACAAACAATGGAGTCCCTGGTCTTGATTTGCTTGTCTTCTTGATATTAATTGGTTGAAATACAAAATAAAGAGTTCGTCCGATCATTTCTTCTTAGCAAGTATCCTTTTTTGTGTACAAACACACTTTTTGATACAAAGATCATGAAATTAACGCTTGTGCCTAAACTACTAACTATATTCATTACAACAAACAATTCTAAACTCTATTAACACTCTAAATGTGTTTACTTCCACCAATCGAAAAATTCATTCGTCTTGATTTGCATTTAGTACAATTGTTAAGTAGTTTCATTGAAAAATAATGAGACATTCAGTGCGCCTCCAGCTAATTACACTCCTCTTTCTGTTCCAAAGACTATTTTTCATTCAATGACCATGAAATTATCGTTTGTTTCATACTTAACGACTATATTAATTGTGAAATCAATATCGATGAACCCTCTATACCCTGAATTCTTTCAATTCTGACAAAAATGGAGTCCCTGATCTTGATTTGCTTTTCTTGTTGATATTAATTGGTTGAAATACAAAATAAAGAGTCTGTCCCATCATTTCTTCATAGCAAGTATCCTTTTTTTTCTACAAACACACATTTTGATAAAAAGATCATGAAATTCACACTTGTGCCTAAACTACTAACTATATTCATTAAAACAAACCATTCTAAACCCTATTAACACTCTAAATGTGTTTACTTCCACCAATCGAAGAATTCATTCATCTTGGATTACATTTCGTACTATTGTTAAGTAGTTTTATTCAAAAATAATGAGACATTCAATGCGCCTTCAGCTAATTACACTCCTCTTTCTGTTCCAAAGACTATTTTTCATTCAATGACCATGAAATTATCGTTTGTTTCATACTTAATGACTATATTAATTGTGAAATCAATATCCATGAACGATATATACCCTGTCTTCGTTCAATTACAACAAACAATGGAGTCCCTGATCTTTATTTGCTTTTCTTGTTGATATTAATTGGTTGAAATACAAAATAAAGAGTTCGTCCAATCATTTCTTCTTAGCAAGTATCCTTTTTTGTTTACAAACACACTTTTTGATACAAAGATCATGAAATTAACACTTGTGCCTAAACTACTAACTATATTCATTACAACAAACAATTCTAAACTCTATTAACACTCTAAATGTGTTTACTTCCACCAATTCATTCATCTTGGTTTGCATTTAGTACAATTGTTAAGTAGTTTCATTCAAAAATAATGAGACATTCAATGCGCCTCCCGCTAATTACACTCCTCTTGTTGTTCCAAAGACTATTTTTCATTCAATGACCATGAAATTATCGTTTGTTTCATACTTAACGACTATATTAATTGTGAAATCAATATCCATGAACCATCTATACCCTGAATGCTTTCAATTCCAACAAACAATGGAGTCCCTGATCTTGATTTGCTTTTTTTGTTGATATTAATTGGTTGAAATACAAAATAAAGAGTCCGTCCCATCATTTCTTCGTAGCAAGTATCCTTTTTTGTTTACAAACACACTTTTTGATACAAAGATCATGAAATTAACACTTGTGCCTAAACTACTAACTATATTCATTACAACAAACAATTCTAAACCCTATTAACACTCTAAATGTGTTTACTTCCACCAATCGAAGAATTCATTCATCTTGGTTTGCATTTAGTACAATTGTTAAGTTGTTTCATTCAAAAATAATGAGATATTCAATGTGCCTCTAGCTAATTACACTCATCTTTCTGTTCCAAAAGACTATTTTTCATTCAATGACCATGAAATTATCGTTTGTTTCATCCTTAACGACTATATTAATTGTGAAATCAATATCCATGAACCATCTATACCCTGAATTCTTTCAATTCCAACAAACAATGGAGAACCTGAACTTGATTTGCTTTTCTTGTTGATATTAATTGGTTGAAATACAAAATAAAGAGTCTGTCCCATCATTTCTTCTTTGCAAGTATCCTGTTTTGTTTACAAACACACTTTTTGATACAAAGATCATGAAATTAACACTTGTGCCTCAACTACTAACTATATTCATTACAACAAACAATTCTAAACTCTATTAACACTCTAAATGTATTTACTTCCACCAATCGAAGAATTCATTCATCTTGCTTTGCATTTAGTACAATTGTTATGTAGTTTCATTCAAAAATAATGAGACATTCAATGATCCTCCAGCTAATTACACTCCTCTTTCTATTCCAAAGACTATTTTTCATCCAATGACCATGAAATTATCGTTTGTTTCATCGTTAACGACTATATTAATTGTGAAATCAATATCCATGAACCATCTATACCCTGAATTCTTTCAATTCCAACAAACAATGGAGTCCCCGATCTTGATTTGCTTTTCTTGTTGATATTAATTAGTTGAAATACAAAATAAAGAGTCTGTCCCATCATTTCTTCTTAGCAAGTATCCTTTTTTGTTTACAAACACACTTTTTGATACAAATATCACGAAATTAACACTTGTGCCTAAACTACTAACTATATTCATTACAACAAACAATTCTAAACTCTATTAACACTTTAAATGTGTTTACTTCCACCAATCGAAGAATTCATTCATCTTGATTTGCATTTAGTACAATTGTTAAGTAGTTTCATTCAAAAATAATGAGACATTCAATGCGCCTCCAGCTAATTACACTCCTCTTTTTGTTCCAAAGACTATTTTTCATTCAATGACCATGAAATTATCGTTTGTCTCATACTTAACGACTATGTTAATTGTGAAATCAATATCCATGAACCATCTATACCCTGAATGCTTTCAATTCCAACAAACAATGGAATCCCTGATCTTGATTTGCTTTTCTTGTTGATATTAATTGGTTGAAATACAAAATAAAGAGTTGGTCCCATCATTTCTACTTAGCAAGTATCCTTTTTTGTCTACAAACATACTTTTTGATACAAAGATCATGAAATTAACACTTGTGCCTAAACTACTAACGATATTCATTAAAACAAACCATTCTAAACCCTATTAACACTCTAAATGTGTTTACTTCCACCAATCGAAGAATTCATTCATCTTGGTTTGCATTTTGTACAATTGTTAAGTACTTTCATTCAAGACTAATGAGACATTCAATGTGCCTCCAGCTAATTACACTTTTCTTTCTGTTCCAAAGACTATTTTTCATTCAATGACCATGAAATTATGGTTTGTGTAATACTTAACGACTATATTAATTGTGAAATCAATATCCATGAACGATCTATACCCTGAATTCTTTCAATTACAACAAACAATGGAGTTGCTCATCTTGATTTGCTTTTCTTATTGATATTAATTGGTTGAAATACAAAATAAAGAGTTTGTCCCATCATTTCTACTCAGCAAGTATCCTTTTTTTGTCTACAAACACACTTTTTGATACAAAGATCATGAAATTTACACTTGTGCCTAAACTACTAAGTATATTCATTAAATCAAACCATTCTAAACCCTATTAACACTCTAAATGTGTTTACTTCCACCAATCAAAGAATTCATTCATCTTGGTTTGCATTTCGTACTATTTTTGAGTAGTTTCATTCAAAAATAATGAGGCATTCATTGCGCCTTCAGCTAATTACACTCCTCTTTCTGTTCCAAAGACTATTTTTCATTCAATGACCATGAAATTATCGTTTGTTTCATACTTAATGACTATATTAATTGTGAAATCAATATCCATGAACGATCTATACCCTGAATTCTTTCAATTACAACAAACAATGGAGTCGCTCATCTTGATTTGCTTTTCTTATTGATATTAATTAGTTGAAATACAAAATAAAGAGTTTGTCCCATCATTTCTACTCAGCAAGTATCCTTTTTTTGTCTACAAACACACTTTTTGATACAAAGATCATGAAATTAACACTTGTGCCTAAGCTACTAACTATATTCATTACAACAAACAATTCTAAACTCTATTAACACTATAAATGCGTTTACTTCCACCAATCGAAGAATTCATTCATCTTGGTTTGCATTTTTTACAATTGTTTAGTAGTTTCATTCAAAAATAATGAGACATTCAATGCGCCTCCAGCTAATTAAACTTTTCTTTCTGTTCCAAAGACTATTTTTCATTCAATAACCATGAAATTATTGTTTGTGTAATACTTAACGACTATATTAATTGTGAAATCAATATCCATAAACCATATATACCATGAATTCTTTCAATTCCGACAAACAATGGAGTCCCTGATCTTGATTTGCGTTTACTTATTGTTATTAATTGGTTCAAATAGAAAATAAAGAGTCCGTCCCATCATTTCTACTTAGCAAGTATCCTTTTTTCTCTACAAACACACTTTTTGATACAAAGATCATGAAATTCACACTTGTGCCTAAACTACTAAGTATATTCATTAAAACAAACCATTCTAAAACCTATTAACACTCTAAATGTGTTTACTTCCACCAATCGAAGAATTCATTCATCTTGGTTTGCATTTTGTACTATTGTTAAGTAGTTTCATTCAAAAATAATGAGACATTCAATGCGCCTCTAACTAATTACACTTTTCTTTCTGTTCTAAAGACTATTTTTCATTCAATAACCATGAAATTATTGTTTGTGTAATACTTAACGACTATATTAATTGTGAAATCAATATCCATAAACCATATATACCATGAATTCTTTCAATTCCGACAAACAATGGAGTCCCTGATCTTGATTTGCTTTACTTATTGTTATTAATTTGTTCAAATAGAAAATAAAGAGTCCGTCCCATTATTTCTACTTAGCAAGTATCCTTTTTTCTCTACAAACACACTTTTTGATACAAAGATCATGAAATTCACACTTGTGCCTAAACTACTAAGTATATTCATTAAAACAAACCATTCTAAACCCTATTAACCCTCTAAATGTGTTTACTTCCACCAATCGAAGAATTCATTCATCATGGTTTGAATTTCGTACTATTGTTAAGTAGTTTTATTCAAAAATAATGAGGCATTCAATGCGCCTTCAGCTAATTACACTCCTCTTTCTGTTCCAAAGACTATTTTTCATTCACTGACCATGAAATTATCGTTTGTTTCATACTTAATGACTATATTAATTTTGAAATCAATATCCATGAACGATATATACCCTGTCTTCGTTCAATTACAACAAACAATGGAGTCCCTGGTCTTGATTTGCTTGTCTTCTTGATATTAATTGGTTGAAATACAAAATAAAGAGTTCGTCCGATCATTTCTTCTTAGCAAGTATCCTTTTTTGTGTACAAACACACTTTTTGATACAAAGATCATGAAATTAACGCTTGTGCCTAAACTACTAACTATATTCATTACAACAAACAATTCTAAACTCTATTAACACTCTAAATGTGTTTACTTCCACCAATCGAAAAATTCATTCGTCTTGATTTGCATTTAGTACAATTGTTAAGTAGTTTCATTCAAAAATAATGAGACATTCAGTGCGCCTCCAGCTAATTACACTCCTCTTTCTGTTCCAAAGACTATTTTTCATTCAATGACCATGAAATTATCGTTTGTTTCATACTTAACGACTATATTAATTGTGAAATCAATATCGATGAACCCTCTATACCCTGAATTCTTTCAATTCTGACAAAAATAGAGTCCCTGATCTTGATTTGCTTTTCTTGTTGATATTAATTGGTTGAAATATAAAATAAAGAGTCCGTCCCATCATTTCTTCATAGCAAGTATCCTTTTTTTTCTACAAACACACATTTTGATAAAAAGATCATGAAATTCACACTTGTGCCTAAACTACTAAGTATATTCATTAAAACAAACCATTCTAAACCCTATTAACACTCTAAATGTGTTTACTTCCACCAATCGAAGAATTCATTCATCTTGGTTTACATTTCGTACTATTGTTAAGTAGTTTTATTCAAAAATAATGAGACATTCAATGCGCCTTCAGCTAATTACACTCCTCTTTCTGTTCCAAAGACTATTTTTCATTCAATGACCATGAAATTATCGTTTGTTTCATACTTAATGACTATATTAATTGTGAAATCAATATCCATGAACGATATATACCCTGTCTTCGTTCAATTACAACAAACAATGGAGTCGCTGATCTTGATTTGCTTTTCTTATTGATATTAATTGGTCGAAATACAAAATAAAGAGTCTGTCCCATCATTTCTTCTTAGCAAGTATCCTTTTTTCTCTACAAACACACATTTTGATAAAAAGATCATGAAATTCACACTTGTGCCTAAACTACTAAGTATATTCATTAAAACAAAACATTCTAAACCCTATTAGCACTCTAAATGTGTTTACTTCCACCAATCGAAGAATTCATTCATCTTGGTTTACATATCGTACTATTGTTAAGTAGTTTTTTTCAAAAATAATGAGACATTCAATGCGCCTCCATCTAATTACACTTCTCTTTCTATTCCAAAGACTATTTTTCATTCAATTACCATGAAATTATCGTTTGTTTCATACTTAACGACTATATTAATTGTGAAATCAATATCCATGAACCATCTATACCCTGAATTCTTTCAATTCCAACAAACAATGGAGTCCCTGATCTTGATTTGCTTTTCTTGTTGATATGAATTGGTTGAAATACAAAATATTGAATCCGTCCCATCATTGCTTCTTAGCAAGTATCCTTTTTTGTTTACAAACACACTTTTTGATACAAAGATCATGAAATTAACACTTGTACCCAAACTACTAACTATATTCATTACAACAAACAATTCTAAACTCTATTAACACTCTAAATGTGTTTACTTCCACCAATCGAAGAATTCATTCATCTTGATTTGCATTTAGTACAATTGTTAAGTAGTTTCATTCAAAAATAATGAGGCATTCATTGCGCCTTCAGCTAATTACACTCCTCTTTCTGTTCCAAAGACTATTTTTCATTCAATGACCATGAAATTATCTTTTGTTTCATACTTAATGACAATATTAATTGTGAAATCAATATCCATGAACGATCTATACCCTGAATTCTTTCCATTACAACAAACAATGGAGTCGCT
>JBAPLH010001585.1:0-113297 GCA_037897445.1 Ceriops zippeliana
AGTGTGTGTGGAATCAAAAGATTCGACTTTCTAACCGTAAATGATGGGCGGTACTCTTTATTTTAGAATTCAAACAATTAATATCAATAAGAAATGCAATTTAAGATCGAGAATTCTATTTTTTTGTTGCAATTGAATGAATTCATGGAAATTGTTTTGATAATGAATATAGTCGTTAAGAAAGAGTCAACATATAATTTCATGGTCAATGCATAAAAAATTGTTCTTGTAACCAGAAGAGGAGTCTAATTATCTAAAGGTGATTAGAAAGTCTCATTATTTAGTAATTAATTAAGTTCACATTGGCATGAAATGCTATCCAGGAGGAATGACTCATTTGGCAGATGGACGCAAACAGATTTGGAGTAATAATGGCGTTAATATTTGTTTGATTTAATTAATATACTTTATTGTTTAGCAACATATGTCAATTTCATTATCGCTTTATCAAAAAGTGTGTTTGGAATGAAAAGATTCGACTTTCTAACCGCAAATGATGGGCGGTACTCTTTATTTTAGAATTCAACCAATTAATATCAATAACAAATGCAATTTAAGATCGAGAATTCTATTTTTTGTTGCAATTGAAGGAATTCATGTTATAGACGATTCATGGAAATTGTTTTGATAATGAATATAGTCGTTAAGAAAGAGTCAACATATAATTTCATGGTCAATGCATAAAAAATTGTTCTTGTAACCAGAAGAGGAGCCTAATTATCTTAAGGTGATTAGAAAGTCTCATTATTTAGTAATGAAATAGGATGACATTGGCATGAAATGCTATCCAAGACGAAGGACTCATTTGGCTGATGGACGCAAACAGATTTGGAGTAATAATGGTGTTAATACTTGTTTGATTTAATTAATATACTTCATTTTTTAGCAATATATCGCTTTATCAAAAAGTGTGTTTTGAATCAAAAGATTCGACTTTCTAAACATAAATGATGGGAGGTACTCTTTATTTTAGAATTCCACCAATTAATATCAATAAGAAATGCAATTTATGATCGAGAATTCTATTTTTTGTTGCAATTGAATGAATTCATGTTATACACGATTCATGCAAATTGTTTTCATAATTAATGTAGTTGTTAAGAAAGAGTCAAACATATAATTTCATGGTCAATGCATAAAAAATAGTTCTTGTAACAAGGAGAGGAGCCTAATTATCTTAAGGTGATTAGAAAGTCTCATTAATTAGTAATTAAACAAGTGCACATTGGCATGAAATGCAATCCAAGATGAATGACTCATTTGGCTGATGGACGCAAACAAATTTGGAGTAATAATGGTGTTAATACTTGTTTGATTTAATTAATATACTTCATTGTTTAGCAACATATGTTAATTTCATTATCCCTTTATCAAAAAGTGTGTTTGGAATCAAATGATTCTTGCAATCTAGAAATGATGGGAGGTACTCTTTATTCTAGAATTCAACCAATTAATATCAATAAGAAAAGCAGTTCAAGATCAAGAACCCTATTGTTTCTTGCAATTGAATGAATTCATATTATAGACGATTCATGCAAATTGTTTTTCTAACGAATATGGTCGTTAAGAAAGAGTCAATAGATTATTTCATGGTTAATGAATCAAAAATAGTTCTTGTAACAAGAAGAGGAGTCTAATTATCTTAAGGTGATTAGAAAGTCTCATTATTTAGTAATTAAATAAGTTCACATTGGCATGAAATGCTATCCAAGACAAATGACTCATTTGGCTAATACACACAAACAGATTTGGAGTAATAATGGTGCTAATACTTGTTTGATTTAATTAATATACTTCATTGTTTAGCAAAATATGTCAATTTGATTATCGCTTGATCAAAAAGTGTGTTTGGAATCAAAAGATTTTACTTTCTAAACACAAATGATGGGAGGTACTCTTTATTTTTGAATTCAAACAATTAATATCAATAAGAAATGCAATTTAAGATCTAGAATTCTATTTTTTGTTTCAATTGAATGAATTCATGTTATAGACGATACATGGAAATTATTTTCATAATGAATGTAGTCGTTAAGAAAGAGTCAACATATAATTTCATGGTCAATGCATAAAAAATAGTTCTTGTAACCGGAAGAGGAGCCTAATTATCTTAAGGTGATTAGAAAGTCTCATTATTTAGTAATTAAATAAGTTCACATTGGCATGAAATGTTATCCAAGATGAATGAATCATTTGGCTGATGGACGCAAACAGATTTGGAGTAATAATGGTGTTAATACTTGTTTGATTTAATTAATATACTTTATTGTTTAGCAACATATGTCAATTTCATTATCGCTTTGTCAAAAAGTGTGCTTGGAATCAAATGATTCGACTTGCTAACCAGAAATGAAGGGAGGTACTCTTTATTTTAGAATTCAACCAATTAATATCAATAAGAAATGCAATTCACGAACAAGAACTCTATTGTTTGTTGCAATTGAATGAATTCATGTTATAGACGATTCATGGAAATTCTTATGATAATGCATTTTTTCGTTAAGAAAGAGTCAACAGATAATTTCATGGTTAATGAATGTAAAATAGTTCTTGTAACAAGAAGAGGAGCCTAATTAGATTAAGGTGATTAGAAAGTCTAATTAATTAGTAATTAAACAAGTGCACATTGGCATGAAATGCAATCCAAGATGAATGACTCATTTTGCTGATGGACGCAAACAAATTTGGAGTAATAATGGTGTAAATACTTGTTTGATTTAATTAATATACTTCATTGTTTAGCAACATATGTCAATTTCATTATTGCTTTATCAAAAAGTGTGTTTGGAATCAAATGATTCGACTTGCTAACCAGAAATGATGGGAGGTACTCTTTAATTTAGATTTCAACCAATTAATATCAATAAGAAATGCAATTTATGATCGAGAATTCTATTTTTTGTTGCAATTGATTGAATTCATGTTATAGACGATTCATGCAAATTGTTTTCATAATGAATGTAGTTGTTAAGAAAGAGTCAACATATAATTTCCTGGTCATTGCGTAAAAAATAGTTCTTGTAACCAGAAGAGCAGCCTAATTATCTTAAGGTGATTAGAAAGTCTCATTATTTAGTAATTAAATAGGTTCACATTGGCATGAAATGCTATCCAAGATGAATGACTCATTGGCTAATAGGCGCAAACAGATTTTGAGTAATAATGGTGTTAATACTTGTTTGATTTAATTAATATACTTCATTGTTTAGCAACATATGTCAATTTGATTATCGCTTTATCAAAAAGTGTGTTTTGAATCAAAAGATTTGACTTTTTAAACACAAATGATGGGAGGTACTCTTGATTTTAGAATTCAACCAATTAATATCAAGAAGAAATGCAATTTAAGATCGAGAATTCTATTTTTTGTTGCAATTGAATGAATTCATGTTATAGACAATTCATGGAAATTGTTTTCATAATGAATGTAGTCGTTAAGAAACAGTCAGCATATAATTTCATGGTCAATGTATAAAAATAGTTCTTGTAACCAGAAGAGGAGCCTAATTATCTTAAGGTGATTAGAAAGTCTCATTATTTAGTAATTAAATAAGTTCACATTGGCATGAAATGCTATCCATGATGAATGACTCATTTGGCTGATGGACACAAACAGATTTGGAGTAATAATGGTGTGAATACTTGTTTGATTTAATTAATATACTTTATTGTTTAGCAATATATGTCAATATCATTATCGCTTTATCAAAAAGTGTGCTTGGAATCAAATGATTCGACTTGCTAACTAGAAATGATGGGAGGTACTCTTTATTTTAGAATTCAACCAATTAATATCAATAAGAAATGCAATTCACGATCAAGAACTCTATTGTTTGTTGGAATTGAATGAATTCATGTTATAGACGATTCATGAAAATTGTTATGATAATGAATATAGTCGTTAAGAAAGAGTCAACAGATAATTTCATGGTTAATGAATGTAAAATTTTTCTTATAACAAGAAGAGGAGCCTAATTAGATTAAGATGATTAGAAAGTCTCATTAATTAGTAATTAAACAAGTGCTCATTGGCATGAAATGCAATCCAAGATGAATGACTCATTTCACTGATCGACGCAAACAATTCGGAGTAATAATGGTGTTAATACTTGTTTGATTTAATTAATATACTTCATTGTTTAGCAACATATGTCAATTTCATTATCGCTTTATCAAAAAGTGTGTTTGGAATCAAATGATTCGACTTGCAATCCAGAAATGATGGGAGGTACACTTTATTCTATAATTCAACCAATTAATATCAATAAGAAAAGCATTTCAAGATCAAGAACCCTATTGTTTCTTGCAATTGAATGAATTCATGTTTTAAACGATTCATGGAAATTGTTTTTGTAATGAATATGGTCGTTAAGAAAGAGTCAACAGATTATTTCATGGATAATGAATCAAAAATAGTTCTTGTAACAAGAAGAGGAGCCTAATTATCTTAACGTGATTAGAAAGTCTCATTATTTAGTAATTAAATAAGTTCACATTGGCATGAATTGCTATCCAAGACGAATGACTCATTTGGCTAATAGGCGCAAACAGATTTTGAGTAATAATGGTGTTAATACTTGTTTGATTTAATTAATATACTTCATTGTTTAGCAACATATGTCAATTTGATTATCGCTTTATCAAAAAGTGTGTTTTGAATCAAAAGATTCAACTTTCTAAACACAAATGATGGGAGGTACTGTTTATTTTAGAATTCAACCAATTAATATCAATAAGAAATGCAATTTATGATTGACAATTCTATTTTTTGTTGCAATTGAACGAATTCATGTTATAGACGATTCATGGAAATTGTTTTCATAATGAATGTGGTTGTTAAGAAAGAGTCAACATATAATTTCATGGTCAATGCAAAAAAAATATTTCTTGTAACCGGAAGAGGAGCCTAATTAACTTAAGGTGATTAGAAAGTCTCATTATTTAGTAATTAAATAAGTTCACATTGGCATGAAATGCTATCCAAGGCGAATGACTCATTTGGCTAATAGGCGCAAACAGATTTTGAGAAATAATGGTGTTAATACTTGTTTGATTTAATTAATATACTTCATTGTTTAGCAACATATGTCATTTTGATTATCGCTTTTACAAAAAGTGTGTTTTGAATCAAAAGATTCGACTTTCTAAACACAAATGATGGGAGGTACTCTTTATTTTAGAATTCAACCAATTAATATCAATAAGAAATGCAATTTATGATCGAGAATTCTATTTTTTGTTGCAATTGAATGAATTCATGTTATAGACGATTCATGGAAATTGTTTTCATAATGAATGTATTCGTTAAGAAAGAGTCAACATATAATTTAATGGTCAATGCATAAAAAATAGTTCTTGTTACCGGAAGAGGAGCCTAATTATCTTAAGGTGATTAGAAAGTCTCATTATTTAGTAATTAAATAATTACATTGGCATGAAATGCTATCCAAGACGACTGAATCATTTGCCTGATGGACGTAAACAGATTTGGAGTAATAATGGTGTTAATACTTGTTTGATTTAATTCATATACTTTATTGTTTAGTAACATATGTCAATTTCATTATCACTTTATCAAAAAGTGTGCTTGGAATCAAATGATTCGACTTGCTAACCAGAAATGATGGGAGGTACTCTTTATTTTAGAATTCAACCAATTAATATCAATGAGAAATGCAATTCAAGATCAAGAACTCTATTGTTTGTTGCATTTGAATGAATTCATGTTATAGATGATTCGTGGAAATTGTTATGATAATGAATGTTGTCGTTAAGAAAGAGTGAACAGATAATTTCATGATTAATGAATGTAAAATAGTTCTTGTAACAAGAAGATGAGCCTAATTAGATTAAAGTGATTAGAAAGTCTCATTAATTAGTAATGAAACAAGTGCACATTGGCATGAAATGCAATCCAAGATGAATGACTCATTTGGCTTATGGACGCAAACAAATTTGGAGTAATAATGGTGTTAATACTTGTTTGATTTAATTAATATACTTCATTGTTTAGCAATATATGTCAATTTCATTATCGCTTTATCAAAAAGTGTGTTTGGAATCAAATGATTCGACTTGCAATCCAGAAATGATGGGAGGTCCACTTTATTCTATAATTCAACCAATTAATATCAATAAGAAAAGCATTTCAAGATCAAGAACCCTATTGTTTCTTGCAATTGAATGAATTCATGTTATAAACGATTCATGGAAATTGTTTTTGTAATGAATATGGTCGTTAAGAAAGAGTCAACAGATTATTTTATGGATAATGAATCAAAAATAGTTCTTGTAACAAGAAGAGGAGCCTAATTAACTTAAGGTGATTAGAAAGTCTCATTATTTAGTAATTAAATAAGTTCACATTGGCATGAAATGCTATCCAAGACGAATGACTCATTTGGCTAATAGGCGCAAACAGATTTTGAGTAATAATGGTGTTAATACTTGTTTGATTTAATTAATATACTTCATTGTTTAGCAACATATGTCAATTTGTTTATCGCTTTATCAAAAAGTGTGTTTTGAATCAACAGATTCGACTTTCTAAACACAAATGATGGGAGGTACTCTTTATTTTAGAATTCAACCAATTAATATCAATAAGAAATGCAATTTATGATCGAGAATTCTATTTTTTGTTGCAATTGAATGAATTCATGTTATGGACGATTCATGGAAATTGTTTTCATAATGAATGTATTCGTTAAGAAAGAGTCAACATATAATTTAATGGTCAATGTATAAAAAATAGTTCTTGTAACCGGAAGAGGAGCCTCATTATCTTAAGGTGATTAGAAAGTCTGATTATTGAGTAATTAAATAATTACATTGGCATGAAATGCTATCCAAGACGACTTAATCATTTGGCTATTGGACGCAAACAGATTTGGAGTAATAATGGTGTTAATACTTGTTTGATTTTTATTCATATACTTTATTGTTTAGTAACATATGTCAATTTCATTATCACTTTATCAAAAAGTGTGCTTGGAATCAAATGATTCGACTTGCTAACCAGAAATGATGGGAGGTACTCTTTATTTTAGAATTCAACCAATTAATATCAATGAGAAATGCAATTCAAGATCAAGAACTCTATTGTTTGTTGCATTTGAATGAATTCATGTTATAGATGATTCGTGGAAATTGTTATGATAATGAATGTTGTCGTTAAGAAAGAGTGAACAGATAATTTCATGGTTAATGAATGTAAAATAGTTCTTGTAACAAGAAGATGAGCCTAATTAGATTAAAGTGATTAGAAAGTCTCATTAATTAGTAATGAAACAAGTGCACATTGGCATGAAATGCAATCCAAGATGAATGACTCATTTGGCTTATGGACGCAAACAAATTTGGAGTAATAATGGTGTTAATACTTGTTTGATTTAATTAATATACTTCATTGTTTAGCAATATATGTCAATTTCATTATCGCTTTATCAAAAAGTGTGTTTGGAATCAAATGATTCGACTTGCAATCCAGAAATGATGGGAGGTCCACTTTATTCTATAATTCAACCAATTAATATCAATAAGAAAAGCATTTCAAGATCAAGAACCCTATTGTTTCTTGCAATTGAATGAATTCATGTTATAAACGATTCATGGAAATTGTTTTTGTAATGAATATGGTCGTTAAGAAAGAGTCAACAGATTATTTTATGGATAATGAATCAAAAATAGTTCTTGTAACAAGAAGAGGAGCCTAATTAACTTAAGGTGATTAGAAAGTCTCATTATTTAGTAATTAAATAAGTTCACATTGGCATGAAATGCTATCCAAGACGAATGACTCATTTGGCTAATAGGCGCAAACAGATTTTGAGTAATAATGGTGTTAATACTTGTTTGATTTAATTAATATACTTCATTGTTTAGCAACATATGTCAATTTGTTTATCGCTTTATCAAAAAGTGTGTTTTGAATCAACAGATTCGACTTTCTAAACACAAATGATGGGAGGTACTCTTTATTTTAGAATTCAACCAATTAATATCAATAAGAAATGCAATTTATGATCGAGAATTCTATTTTTTGTTGCAATTGAATGAATTCATGTTATGGACAATTCATGGAAATTGTTTTTCATAATGAATGTATTCGTTAAGAAAGAGTCAACATATAATTTAATGGTCAATGTATAAAAAATAGTTCTTGTAACCGGAAGAGGAGCCTCATTATCTTAAGGTGATTAGAAAGTCTGATTATTGAGTAATTAAATAATTACATTGGCATGAAATGCTATCCAAGACGACTTAATCATTTGGCTATTGGACGCAAACAGATTTGGAGTAATAATGGTGTTAATACTTGTTTGATTTTATTCATATACTTTATTGTTTAGTAACATATGTCAATTTCATTATCACTTTATCAAAAAGTGTGCTTGGAATCAAATGATTCGACTTGCTAACCAGAAATGATGGGAGGTACTCTTTATTTTAGAATTCAACCAATTAATATCAATGAGAAATGCAATTCAAGATCAAGAACTCTATTGTTTGTTGCATTTGAATGAATTCATGTTATAGATGATTCGTGGAAATTGTTATGATAATGAATGTTGTCGTTAAGAAAGAGTGAACAGATAATTTCATGGTTAATGAATGTAAAATAGTTCTTGTAACAAGAAGATGAGCCTAATTAGATTAAAGTGATTAGAAAGTCTCATTAATTAGTAATGAAACAAGTGCACATTGGCATGAAATGCAATCCAAGATGAATGACTCATTTGGCTTATGGACGCAAACAAATTTGGAGTAATAATGGTGTTAATACTTGTTTGATTTAATTAATATACTTCATTGTTTAGCAATATATGTCAATTTCATTATCGCTTTATCAAAAAGTGTGTTTGGAATCAAATGATTCGACTTGCAATCCAGAAATGATGGGAGGTCCACTTTATTCTATAATTCAACCAATTAATATCAATAAGAAAAGCATTTCAAGATCAAGAACCCTATTGTTTCTTGCAATTGAATGAATTCATGTTATAAACGATTCATGGAAATTGTTTTTGTAATGAATATGGTCGTTAAGAAAGAGTCAACAGATTATTTTATGGATAATGAATCAAAAATAGTTCTTGTAACAAGAAGAGGAGCCTAATTAACTTAAGGTGATTAGAAAGTCTCATTATTTAGTAATTAAATAAGTTCACATTGGCATGAAATGCTATCCAAGACGAATGACTCATTTGGCTAATAGGCGCAAACAGATTTTGAGTAATAATGGTGTTAATACTTGTTTGATTTAATTAATATACTTCATTGTTTAGCAACATATGTCAATTTGTTTATCGCTTTATCAAAAAGTGTGTTTTGAATCAACAGATTCGACTTTCTAAACACAAATGATGGGAGGTACTCTTTATTTTAGAATTCAACCAATTAATATCAATAAGAAATGCAATTTATGATCGAGAATTCTATTTTTTGTTGCAATTGAATGAATTCATGTTATGGACAATTCATGGAAATTGTTTTCATAATGACTGTATTCGTTAAGAAAGAGTCAACATATAATTTAATGGTCAATGTATAAAAAATAGTTCTTGTAACCGGAAGAGGAGCCTCATTATCTTAAGGTGATTAGAAAGTCTGATTATTGAGTAATTAAATAATTACATTGGCATGAAATGCTATCCAAGACGACTTAATCATTTGGCTATTGGACGCAAACAGATTTGGAGTAATAATGGTGTTAATACTTGTTTGATTTTATTCATATACTTTATTGTTTAGTAACATATGTCAATTTCATTATCACTTTATCAAAAAGTGTGCTTGGAATCAAATGATTCGACTTGCTAACCAGAAATGATGGGAGGTACTCTTTATTTTAGAATTCAACCAATTAATATCAATGAGAAATGCAATTCAAGATCAAGAACTCTATTGTTTGTTGCATTTGAATGAATTCATGTTATAGATGATTCGTGGAAATTGTTATGATAATGAATGTTGTCGTTAAGAAAGAGTGAACAGATAATTTCATGGTTAATGAATGTAAAATAGTTCTTGTAACAAGAAGATGAGCCTAATTAGATTAAAGTGATTAGAAAGTCTCATTAATTAGTAATGAAACAAGTGCACATTGGCATGAAATGCAATCCAAGATGAATGACTCATTTGGCTTATGGACGCAAACAAATTTGGAGTAATAATGGTGTTAATACTTGTTTGATTTAATTAATATACTTCATTGTTTAGCAATATATGTCAATTTCATTATCGCTTTATCAAAAAGTGTGTTTGGAATCAAATGATTCGACTTGCAATCCAGAAATGATGGGAGGTCCACTTTATTCTATAATTCAACCAATTAATATCAATAAGAAAAGCATTTCAAGATCAAGAACCCTATTGTTTCTTGCAATTGAATGAATTCATGTTATAAACGATTCATGGAAATTGTTTTTGTAATGAATATGGTCGTTAAGAAAGAGTCAACAGATTATTTTATGGATAATGAATCAAAAATAGTTCTTGTAACAAGAAGAGGAGCCTAATTAACTTAAGGTGATTAGAAAGTCTCATTATTTAGTAATTAAATAAGTTCACATTGGCATGAAATGCTATCCAAGACGAATGACTCATTTGGCTAATAGGCGCAAACAGATTTTGAGTAATAATGGTGTTAATACTTGTTTGATTTAATTAATATACTTCATTGTTTAGCAACATATGTCAATTTGTTTATCGCTTTATCAAAAAGTGTGTTTTGAATCAACAGATTCGACTTTCTAAACACAAATGATGGGAGGTACTCTTTATTTTAGAATTCAACCAATTAATATCAATAAGAAATGCAATTTATGATCGAGAATTCTATTTTTTGTTGCAATTGAATGAATTCATGTTATGGACGATTCATGGAAATTGTTTTCATAATGAATGTATTCGTTAAGAAAGAGTCAACATATAATTTAATGGTCAATGTATAAAAAATAGTTCTTGTAACCGGAAGAGGAGCCTCATTATCTTAAGGTGATTAGAAAGTCTGATTATTGAGTAATTAAATAATTACATTGGCATGAAATGCTATCCAAGACGACTTAATCATTTGGCTATTGGACGCAAACAGATTTGGAGTAATAATGGTGTTAATACTTGTTTGATTTTATTCATATACTTTATTGTTTAGTAACATATGTCAATTTCATTATCACTTTATCAAAAAGTGTGCTTGGAATCAAATGATTCGACTTGCTAACCAGAAATGATGGGAGGTACTCTTTATTTTAGAATTCAACCAATTAATATCAATGAGAAATGCAATTCAAGATCAAGAACTCTATTGTTTGTTGCATTTGAATGAATTCATGTTATAGATGATTCGTGGAAATTGTTATGATAATGAATGTTGTCGTTAAGAAAGAGTGAACAGATAATTTCATGGTTAATGAATGTAAAATAGTTCTTGTAACAAGAAGATGAGCCTAATTAGATTAAAGTGATTAGAAAGTCTCATTAATTAGTAATGAAACAAGTGCACATTGGCATGAAATGCAATCCAAGATGAATGACTCATTTGGCTTATGGACGCAAACAAATTTGGAGTAATAATGGTGTTAATACTTGTTTGATTTAATTAATATACTTTATTGTTTAGCAACATATATCAATTTGTTTATCGCTTTATCAAAAAGTGTGCTTGGAATCAAATGATTCGACTTGCTAACCAGAAATGATGGGAGGTACTCTTTAATTTAGAATTCAACCAATTAATATCAATAAGAAAAGTAATTTATGATCGAGAATTCTATTTTTTGTTGCAATTGAATGAATTCATATTATAGACGATTCATGCAAATTGTTTTCATAATGAATGTAGTTGTTAAGAAAGAGTCAACATATAATTTAATGGTCAATACATAAAAAATAGTTCTTGTAACCGGAAGAGGAGCCTAATTATCTTAAGGTGATTAGAAACTCTCATTATTTAGTAATTAAATAAGTTCACATTGGCATGAAATGCTATCCAAGACGAATGACTCATTTGGCTAATAGGCGCAAACAGATTTTGAGTAATAATGGTGTTAATACTTGTTTGATTTAATTAATATACTTCATTGTTTAGCAATATATCGCTTTATCAAAAAGTGTGTTTTGAATCAAAAGATTCGACTTTCTAAACATAAATGATGGGAGGTACTCTTTATTTTAGAATTCAACCAATTAATATCAATAAGAAATGCAATTTATGATCGAGAATTCTATTTTTTGTTGCAATTGAATGAATTCATGTTATAGACGATTCATGGAAATTGTTTTCATAATGAATGTAGTCATTAAGAAAGAGTCAACATATAATTTAATGGTCAATGCATAAAAAATAGTTCTTGTAACCGGAGGAGGAGACTAATTATCTTAAGGTGATTAGAAAGTCTCATTATTAAGTAATTAAATAAGTTCACATTTGCATGAAATGCTATCCAAGACGACTGAATCATTTGGCTGATGGACGCAAACAAATTTGGAGTAATAATGGTGTTAATACTTTTTTAATTTAATTCATATACTTTATTGTTTAGTAACATATGCCAATTTCATTATCGCTTTATCAAAAATTGTGCTTGGAATCAAATGGTTCGACTTGCTAACCAGAAATGATGGCAGGTACTCTTTATTTTACAATTCAACCAATTAATATCAATGAGAAATGCAATTCAAGATCAAGAACTCTATTGTTTGTTGCAATTGAATGAATTCATGTTATCGACGATTCATGGAAATTGTTATGATAATGAATGTAGTTGTTAAGAAAGAGTCAACATATAATTTCATGGTCAATGCATAAAAAATAGTTCTTGTAACCGGAAGAGGGGCCTAATTATCTTAAGGAGATTAGAAAGTTTCATTATTTAGTAATTAAATAAGTTCACATTGGCATGAAATGCTATCCAAGATGAAAGACTCATTTGGCTGATGGACGCAAACAGATTTGGAATAATAATGGTGTTAATACTTGTTTGATTTAATTAATATACTTTATTGTTTAGCAACATATGTCAATTTCATTATCGCTTTATTAAAAAGTGTGCTTGGAATCAAATGATTCGACTTGCATTCCAGAAATGATGGGAGGTACTCTTTATTCTACATTTCAACCAATTAATATCAATAAGAAAAGCAAATCAAGATCAAGAACCCTATTGTTTCTTGCAATTGAATGAATTCATATTATAGACGATTCATTGAAATTGTTTTTGTAATGAATATGGTCGTTAAGAAAGAGTCAATAGATTATTTCATGGTTAATGAATCAAAAATAGTTCTTGTAACAAGAAGAGGAGCCTAATTATCTTAAGGTGATTAGAAAGTCTCATTATTTAGTAATTAAATAAATTCACATTGGCATGAAATGCTATAAAAGACGAATGACTCATTTGGCTAATAGACGGAAACAGATTTTGAGTAATA
Source organism: Ceriops zippeliana (assembly GCA_037897445.1). Classification (NCBI taxonomy): domain Eukaryota; kingdom Viridiplantae; phylum Streptophyta; class Magnoliopsida; order Malpighiales; family Rhizophoraceae; genus Ceriops; species Ceriops zippeliana. The sequence continues at coordinate 13,435 of JBAPLH010001585.1, forward strand.
ATGGTGTTAATACTTGTTTGATTTAATTATTATACTTCATTGTTTAGCAACATATGTCAATTTGATTATCGCTTTATCAAATAGTGTGTTTGGAATCAAAAGATTTGACTTTCTAAACACAAATGATGAGAGGTACTCTTTATTTTAGAATTCAACTAATTAATATCAATAAGAAATGCAATTTAAGATCGAGAATTCTATTTTTTGTTGCAATTGAATGAATTCATGTTATAGACAATTCATGGAAAATGTTTTCATAATGAATGTAGTCGTTAAGAAAGAGTCAACATATAATTTCATGGTCAATGCATAAAAAATAGTTCTTGTAACCAGAAGAGGAGCCTAATTATCTTAAGGTGATTAGAAAGTCTCATTATTTAGTAATCAAATAGGATGACATTGGCATGAAATGCTATCCAAGATGACTGAATCATTTGGCTGATGGACGCAAAACTATTTGGAGTAATAATGGTGTAAATACTTGTTTGATTTAATTCATATACTTTATTGTTTAGTAACATATGTCAATTTCATTATCGCTTTATCAAAAAGTGTGCTTGGAATCAAATGATTCGACTTGCTAACCATAAATGATGGGAGGTACTCTTTATTTTAGAATTCAACCAATTAATATCAATGAGAAATGCAATTCAAGACCAAGAACTCTATTGTTTGTTGCAATTGAATGAATTCATGTTATAGACGATTCGTGGAAATTGTTATGATAATGAATGTTGTCGTTAAGAAAGAGTCAACAGATAATTTCATGGTTAATGAATGTAAAATAGTTCTTGTAACAAGAAGAGGAGCCTAATTAGATTAAAGTGATTAGAAAGTCTCATTAATTAGTAATGAAACAAGTGCACATTGGCATGAAATGCAATCCAAGATGAATGTCTCATTTGGCTGATGGACGCAAGCAAATTTGGAGTAATAATGGTGTTAATACTTGTTTGATTTAATTAATATACTTCATTGTTTAGCAATATATGTCAATTTCATTATCGCTTTATCAAAAAGTGCGTTTGGAATCAAATGATTCGACTTGCAATCCAGAAATCATGGGAGGTACTCTTTATTCTATAATTCAACCAATTAATATCAATAAGAAAAGCAATTCAACATCAAGAACCCTATTGTTTCTTGCAATTGAATGAATTCATGTTATAAACGATTCATGGAAATTGTTTTTGTAATGAATATGGTCCTTAAGAATGAGTCAACAGATTATTTCATGGTTAATGAATGAAAAATAGTTCTTGGAACAAGAAGATGAGCCTAATTAACTTAAGGTGATTACAAAGACTCATTATTTAGTAATTAAATGAGTTCACATTGGCATGAAATGCTATCCAAGACGAATGACTCATTTGGCTAATAGGCGCAAACCGGTTTTGAGTAATAATGGTGTTAATACTTGTTTGATTTAATTAATATACTTTATTATTTAGCAACATATGTCAATTTGATTATCGCTTTATCAAAAAGTGTGCTTGGAATCAAATGATTCGGCTTGCTAACCAGAAATGATGGGAGGTACTCTTTAATTTAGAATTCAACCAATTAATATCAATAAGAAATGCAATTTATGATCGAGAATTCTATTTTTTGTTGCAATTGAATGAATTCATAGTGTAGACGATTCATGCAAATTGTTTTCATAATGAATGTAGTTGTTATGAAAGAGTCAACATATAATTTCATGGTCAATGCATAAAAGATATTTCTTGTAACCGGAAGAGGAGCCTAATTATCTTAAGGTGATTAGAAAGTCTCATTATTTAGTAATTAAATAAGTTCACATTGGCATGAAATGCTATCCAAGACGAATGACTCATTTGGCTAATAGGTGCAAACAGATTTTGAGTAATAATGGTGTTAATACTTGTTTGATTTAATTAATATACTTCATTGTTTAGCAATATATGTCAATTTCATTATCGCTTTATCAAAAAGTGTGTTTGGAATCAAATGATTCGACTTGCAATCCAGAAATGATGGGAGGTACTCTTTATTCTATAATTCAACCAATTAATATCAATAAGAAAAGCAATTCAACATCAAGAACCCTATTGTTTCTTGCAATTGAATGAATTCATGTTATAAACGATTCATGGAAATTGTTTTTGTAATGAATATGGTCGTTAAGAATGAGTCAACAGATTATTTCATGGTTAATGAATGAAAAATAGTTCTTGGAACAAGAAGATGAGCCTAATTATCTTAAGGTGATTAGAAAGTCTCATTATTTAGTAATTAAATAAGTTCACATTGGCATGAAATGCTATCCAAGATGAATGACTCATTTGGCTAATAGGCACAAACAGATTTTGAGTAATAATGGTGTTAATGCTTGTTTGATTTAATTAATATACTTTATTGTTTAGCAACATATGTCAATTTGATTATCGCTTTATCAAAAAGTGTGCTTGGAATCAAATGATTCGACTTGCAATCCAGAAATCATGGGAGGTACTCTTTATTCTATAATTCAACCAATTAATATCAATAAGAAAAGCAATTCAACATCAAGAACCCTATTGTTTCTTGCAATTGAATGAATTCATGTTATAAACGATTCATGGAAATTGTTTTTGTAATGAATATGGTCGTTAAGAATGAGTCAACAGATTATTTCATGGTTAATGAATGAAAAATAGTTCTTGGAACAAGAAGATGAGCCTAATTATCTTAAGGTGATTAGAAAGTCTCATTATTTAGTAATTAAATAAGTTCACATTGGCATGAAATGCTATCCAAGACGAATGACTCATTTGGCTAATAGGCGCAAACAGATTTTGAGTAATAATGGTGTTAATACTTGTTTGATTTAATTAATATGCTTTATTGTTTAGCAACATATGTCAATTTGATTATCGCTTTATCAAAAAGTGTGCTTGGAATCAAATGATTCGGCTTGCTAACCAGAAATGATGGGAGGTACTCTTTAATTTAGAATTCAACCAATTAATATCAATAAGAAATGCAATTTATGATCGAGAATTCTATTTTTTGTTGCAATTGAATGAATTCATAGTGTAGACGATTCATGCAAATTGTTTTCATAATGAATGTAGTTGTTAAGAAAGAGTCAACATATAATTTCATGGTCAATGCATAAAAGATAGTTCTTGTAACCGGAAGAGGAGCCTAATTATCTTAAGGTGATTAGAAAGTCTTATTATTTAGTAATTAAATAAGTTCACATTGGCATGAAATGCTATCCAAGACGAATGACTCATTTGGCTAATAGGCGCAAACAGATTTTGAGTAATAATGGTGTTAAGACTTGTTTGATTTAATTAATATACTTCATTGTTTAGCAACATATGTCAATTTGATTATCGCTTTATCAAAAAGTGTGTTTTCAATCAAAAGATTCGACTTTCTAAACACAAATGATGGGAGGTACTCTTTAATTTAGAATTCAACCAATTAATACCAATAAGAAATGCAATTTATGATCGAGAATTCTATTTTTTGTTGCAATTGAATGAATTCATAGTATATACGATTCATGCAAATTGTTTTCATAATGAATGTAGTTGTTAAGAAAGAGTCAACATATAATTGAATGGTCAATGCATAAAAAATAGTTCTTGTAACTGGAAGAGGAGACTAATTATCTTATGGTGATTAGAAAGTCTCATTATTTATTAATTAAATAAGTTCACATTGGCATGAAATGCTATCCAAGACGACTGAATCATTTGGCTGATGGAACAGATTTGGAGTAATAATGGTGTTAATACTTTTTTGATTTAATTCATATACTTTATTGTTTAGTAACATATGTCAATTTCATTATCGCTTTATTAAAAATTGTGCTTGGAATCAAATGATTCAGCTTGCTAACCAGAAATGATGGGAAGTACTCGTTATTTTAGAATTCAACCAATTAATATCAATGAGAAATGAAATTCAAGATCAAGAACTCTATTGTTTGTTGCAATTGAATGAATTCATGTTATCGACGATTCATGAAAATTGTTATGATAATGAATATAGTCGTTAAGAAAGAGTCAACAGATAATTTCATGGTTAATGAATATAAAATAGTTTTTGTATCAAGAAGAGGAGCCTAATTAGATTAAGGTGATTAGAAAGTCTCATTAATTAGTAATTAAACAAGTGCACATTGGCATGAAATGCAATCCAAGATGAATGACTCATTTGGCTGATGGACGAAAACAAATTTGGAGTAATAATGGTGTTAACACTTGTTTGATTTAATTAATATACTTCATTGTTTAGCAACATCTGTAAATTTCACTATGGCTTTATCAAAAAGTGTGCTTGGAATGAAATGATTCGACTTGCTAACCAGAAATGATGGGCGGTACACTTTATTTTAGAATTCAACCAATTAATATCAATAAGAAATGCAATTTAAGATCAAGAACTCTATTGTTTGTTGCAATTCAATGAATTCATGTTATAGACGATTCATGGAATTTTTTATGATAATGAATATAGTCGTTAAGAAAGAGTCAATAGATAATTTCATGGTTAATGAATGTAAAATAGTTCTTGTAACAAGAAGAGGAGCCTAATTAGATTAAGGTGATTAGCAAGTCTCCCTAATTAGTAATTAAACAAGTTCACATAGGCATGAAATGAAGTCCAAGATGAATGACTCATTTGGCTAATGGACGTAAACAAATTTGGAGTAATAATGCTGTTAATACTTGTTTGATTTAATTAATATACTTCATTGTTTAGCAACATATGTCAATTTCATTATCGCTTTATCAAAAAGTGTGCTTGGAATCAAATGATTCGACTTGCAAACCCGAAATGATGGGAGGTACTCTTTATTTTAGAATTCAACCAATTAATATAAAAAAAAAATGCAATTCAAGATCAAGAACTCTATTGTTTGTTGCAATTGAATGAATTCATGTTATAGACGATTCATGTTAAGAAAGAGTCAACAGATAATTTCATGGTTAATGAATGTAAAATAGTTCTTGTAACAAGAAGAGGAGCCTAGTTAGATTAAGGTGATTAGAAAGTCTCATTAATTAGTAATTAAACAAGTTCACACCGGCATGAAATGCAGTCCAAGATGAATGACTCATTTGGCTGATGGACGCAAACAAATTTGGAGTAATAATGGTGTTAATACTTGTTTCATTTAATTAATATACTTCATTGTTTAGCAACATATGTCAATTTCATTTTCGCTTTATCAAAAACTGTGCTTGGAATGAAATGATTCGACTTGTTAACCAGAAATGATGGGAGGTACACTTTATTTTAGAATTCAACCAATTAATATCAATAAGAAATGCAATTTAAGATCAAGAACACTATTGTTTGTTGCAATTGAATGAATTCATGTTATACGCGATTCATGGAAATTCTTATGATAATGAATATAGTCGTTAAGAAAGAGTCAACAGATAATTTCATGGTTAATGAATGTAAAATAGTTCTTGTAACAAGAAGAGGAGCCTAATTAGATTAAGGTGATTAGAAAGTCTCAGTAATTAGTCATTAAACAAGTTCACACAGGCATGAAATGCAGTCCAAGATGAATGACTCATTTGACTGATGGACGCAAACAAATTTGGAGTAATAATGGTGTTAATACTTGTTTCATTTAATTAATATACTTCATTGTTTAGCAACATATGTCAATTTCATTATCGCTTTATCAAAAAGTGTGCTTGGAATCAAATGATTCGACTTGCTAACCACAAATGATGGGAGGTACTCTTTATTTTAGAATTCAACCAATTAATATCAATAAGAAATGCAATTCAAGATCAAGAACTCTATTGTTTGTTGCAATTGAATGAATTCATGTTATAGACAATTCATGGAAATTATTATGATAATAAATATAGTCGTTAAGAAAGAGTCAACAGATAATTTCATGGTTAATGAATGTAAAATAGTTCTTGTAACAAGAAGAGGAGCCTAATTAGATTAAGGTGATTAGAAAGTGTCATTAATTAGTAATTAACCAAGTGCACACAGGCATGAAATGCAGTCCAAGATGAATGACTCATTTGGCTGATGGACGCAAACAAATTTGGAGTAATAATGGTGTTAATACTTGTTTGATTTAATTAATATACTTCATTGTTTAGCAACATATGTCAATTTGATTATCGCTTTATCAAAAAGTGTGTTTGGAATCAAAAGATTCGACTTTCTAAACAAAAATGATGGGAGTTACTCTTTATTTTGCAATTCAACCAATTAATATCAATAAGAGATGCAATTTATGATCGAGAATTCTATTTTTTGGTTCAATTGAATGAATTCATGTTATAGACAATTCATGGAAATTGTTGTCATAATGAATGTAGTCGTTAAGAAAGAGTCAACATATAATTTCATGGTCAATGCATAAAAAAATAGTTCTTGTAAGAAGAAGAGGAGCCTAATTAGCTTGAGGTGATTAGAAAGTCTCATTATTTAGGAACTAAACAAGTTCCCATTGGCATGAAATGCAATTGAAGGTGAATGACACATTTGGCTGATGGCCGCAAACAGATTTGGAGTAATAATGGTGTTAATACTTGTTTGATTTAATTAATATATTTCATTGGTTAGCAACATATGTCAATTTCATTATCGATTTATCAAAAAGTGTGCTTGGAATGAAATGATTCGACTTGTTAACTAGAAATGATGGGAGGTACACTTTATTTTAGAATTCAACCAATTAATATCCATATAAAATGCAATTTAAGATCAAGAACACTATTGTTTGTTGCAATTGAATGAATTCATGTTATAGGCGATTCATGGAAATTCTTATGATAATGAATATAGTCGTTAAGAAAGAGTCAACAGATAATTTCATGGTTAATGAATGTAAAATAGTTCTTGTAACAAGAAGTGGAGCCTAATTAGATTAAGGTGATTAGAAAGTCTCAGTAATTAGTAATTAAACAAGTTCACACAGGCATGAAATGCAGTCCAAGATGAATGACTCATTTGGCTGATGGACGCAAACAAATTTGGAGTAATAATGGTGTTAATACTTGTTTCATTTAATTAATATACTTCATTGTTTAGCAACATATGTCAATGTCATTATCGCTTTATCAAAAAGTGTGCTTGGAATCAAATGATTCGACTTGCTAACCAGAAATGATGGGAGGTACTCTTTATTTTAGAATTCAACCAATTAATATCAATAAGAAATGCAATTCAAGATCAAGAACTCTATTGTTTGTTGCAATTGAATGAATTCATGTTATTGACAATTCATGGAAGTTGTTATGATAATAAATATAGTCGTTAAGAAAGAGTCAACAGATAATTTCATGGTTAATGAATGTAAAATAGTTCTTGTAACAAGAAGAGAAGCCTAATTAGATTAAGGTGATTAGAAAGTCTCATTAATTATTAATAAAACAAGTTCAAATTGGCATGAAATGCAATCCAAGATGAATGACTCATTTGGCTGATGGACGAAAACAAATTTGGAGTAATAATGGTGTTAATTCTTGTTTGATTTAATTAATATACTTCATTCTTTAGCAACATATGTCAATTTGATTATCGCATTATCAAAAAGTGTGTTTGGAATCAAAAGACTCGACTTTCTAAACAAAAATGATGGGAGGTACTCTTTATTTTGGAATTCAACCAATTAATATCAATAAGAGATGCAATTTAAGATCGAGAATTCTATTTTTTGGTTCAATTGAATGAATTCATGTTATAGACGATTCATGGAAATTGTTTTCATAATGAATGTAGTCGTTAAGAAATAGTCAACATATAATTTCATTGTCAATGCATAAAAAATAGTTCTAGTAAGAAGAAGAGGTGCCTAATTAGCTTGAGGTGATTAGAAAGTCTCATTATTTACGAACTAAACAACTTCCCATTGGCATGAAATGCAATGGAAGGTGAATGACACATTTGGCTGATGGACGCAAACAGATTTGGAGTAATAATGGTGTTAATACTTGTTTCATTTAATTAATATATTTCATTGGTTAGAAACATATGTCAATTTCATTATCGATTTATCAAAAAGTGTGCTTGGAATGTAATGATTGGACTTGCTAACCAGAAATGATTGGAGGTACACTTTATTTTAGAATTCAACCAATTAATATCAGTAAGAAATGCAATTTAAGAACAAGAACTCTATTATTTGTTGCAATTGAATGAATTCAAGTTATAGACGATTCATGGAAATTCTTATGATAATGAATATAGTCGTTAAGAAAGAGTCAACAGATAATTTCATGGTTAATGAATGTAAAATAGTTCTTGTAACAAGAAGAGGAGCCTAATTAGATTAAGGTGATTAGAAAGTCTCATTAATTAGTAATTAGACAACTTCACACAGGCATGAAATGCAGTCCAAGATGAATGACTCATTTGGCTGAAGGACGCAAACAAATTTGGAGTAATAATGGTGTTAATACTTGTTTGATTTAATTAATATACTTCATTGTTTAGCAACATATGTCAATTTGATTATCGCTTTATCAAAAAGTATGTTTGGAATCAAAAGATTCGACTTTCTAAACAAAAATGATGGGAGGTACTCTTTATTTTGGAATTCAACCAATTAATATCAATAAGAGATGCAATTTAAGATCTAAAATTCTATTTTTTGGTTCAATTGAATTAATTCATGTTATAGATGATTCATGGAAATTGTTTTCACAATGAATGTAGTCGTTAAGAAAGAGTCAACATATAATTTCATTGTCAATGCATAAAAACTAGTTCTTGTAACAAGAAGAGTAGCCTAATTAGCTTGAGGTGATTAGAAAGTCTCATTATTTAGGAACTAAACAAGTTCCCATTGGCATGAAATGCAATCGATGGTGAATGACACATTTGGCTGATGGACGCAAAGAGATTTGGAGTAATAATGGGGTTAATACTTGTTTCATTTAATTAATATATTTCATTGGTTAGCAACACATGTCAATTTCATTATCGATTTATCAAAAAGTGTGCTTGGAATGAAATGATTCGACTTGCTAACCAGAAATGATGGGAGGTACACTTTATTTTACAATTCAACCAATTAAAATCAATAAGTAATGCAATTTAAGATCAATAACTCTATTGTTTGTTGCAATTGAATGAATTCATGTTATAGACAATTCATGGAAATTGTTATGATAATAAATATAGTCGTTAAGAAAGAGTCAACAGATAATTTCATGGTTAATAAATGTTATTTCTTGTAGCAAGAAGAGGAGCCTAATTAGATTAAGGTGATTAGAAAGTCTCATTAATTATTAATAAAACAAGTTCAAATTGGCATGAAATGCAATCCAAGATGAATGACTCATTTGGCTGATGGACGCAAACAAATTTGGAGTAATAATGGTGTTAATACTTGTTTGATTTAATTAATATACTTCATTGTTTAGCAACATATGTCAATTTGATTATCGCTTTATCAAAAAGTATGTTTGGAATCAAAAGATTCGACTTTCTAAACAAAAATGATGGGAGGTACTCTTTATTTTGGAATTCAACCAATTAATATCAATAAGAGATGCAATTTAAGATCTAAAATTCTATTTTTTGGTTCAATTGAATTAATTCATGTTATAGATGATTCATGGAAATTGTTTTCACAATGAATGTAGTCGTTAAGAAAGAGTCAACATATAATTTCATTGTCAATGCATAAAAACTAGTTCTTGTAACAAGAAGAGTAGCCTAATTAGCTTGAGGTGATTAGAAAGTCTCATTATTTAGGAACTAAACAAGTTCCCATTGGCATGAAATGCAATCGAAGGTGAATGACACATTTGGCTGATGGACGCAAACAGATTTAGAGTAATAATGGCGTTAATGCTTGTTTGATTTAATTAATATATTTCATTGGTTAGAAACATATGTCAATTTCATTATCGATTTATCAAAAAGTGTGCTTGGAATGAAATGATTCGACTTGCTAACCAGAAATGATGGGAGGTACACTTTATTTTAGAATTCAACCAATTAATATCAATAAGTAATGCAATTTAAGATCAAGAACTCTATTGTTTGTTGCAATTGAATGAATTCATGTTATAGACGATTCATGGAAATTCTTATGATAATGAATATAGTAGTCGTTAAGAAAAGAGTCAACAGATAAATTTCATGGTTAATGAATGTAAAATAGTTCTTGTAACAAGAAGAGGAGCCTAATAAGATTAAGGTCATTAGAAAGTCTCATTAATTAGTAGTAATTAAACAAGTTCACACATGCATGAAATGCAGTCCAAGATGAATGACTCATTTGGCTGATGGACGCAAACAAATTTGGAGTAATAATGGTGTTAATACTTGTTTGATTTAATTAATATACTTCATTGTTTAGCAACATATGTCAATTTGATTATCGCTTTATCAAAAAGTATGTTTGGAATCAAAAGATTTGACTTTCTAAACAAAAATGATGGGAGGTACTCTTTATTTTGGAATTCAACCAATTAATATCAATAAGAGATGCAATTTAAGATCTAAAATTCTATTTTTTGGTTCAATTGAATTAATTCATGTTATAGATGATTCATGGAAATTGTTTTCACAATGAATGTAGTCGTTAAGAAAGAGTCAACATATAATTTCATTGTCAATGCATAAAAACTAGTTCTTGTAACAAGAAGAGTAGCCTAATTAGCTTGAGGTGATTAGAAAGTCTCATTATTTAGGAACTAAACAAGTTCCCATTGGCATGAAATGCAATCGAAGGTGAATGACACATTTGGCTGATGGACGCAAACAGATTTAGAGTAATAATGGCATTAATGCTTGTTTGATTTAATTAATATATTTCATTGGTTAGAAACATATGTCAATTTCATTATCGATTTATCAAAAAGTGTGCTTGGAATGAAATGATTCGACTTGCTAACCAGAAATGATGGGAGGTACACTTTATTTTAGAATTCAACCAATTAATATCAATAAGTAATGCAATTTAAGATCAAGAACTCTATTGTTTGTTGCAATTGAATGAATTCATGTTATAGACGATTCATGGAAATTCTTATGATAATGAATATAGTCGTTAAGAAAGAGTCAACAGATAATTTCATGGTTAATGAATGTAAAATAGTTCTTGTAACAAGAAGAGGAGCCTAATAAGATTAAGGTCATTAGAAAGTCTCATTAATTAGTAATTAAACAAGTTCACACATGCATGAAATGCAGTCCAAGATGAATGACTCATTTGGCTGATGGACGCAAACAAATTTGGAGTAATAATGGTGTTAATACTTGTTTGATTTAATTAATATACTTCATTGTTTAGCAACATATGTCAATTTGATTATCGCTTTATCAAAAAGTATGTTTGGAATCAAAAGATTCGACTTTCTAAACAAAAATGATGGGAGGTACTCTTTATTTTGGAATTCAACCAATTAATATCAATAAGAGATGCAATTTAAGATCTAAAATTCTATTTTTTGGTTCAATTGAATTAATTCATGTTATAGATGATTCATGGAAATTGTTTTCACAATGAAATGTAGTCGTTAAAGAAAGAGTCACACATATAATTTCATTGTCAATGCATAAAAACTAGTTCTTGTAACAAGAAGAGTAGCCTAATTAGCTTTGAGGTGATTAGAAAGTCTCATTATTTAGGAACTAAACAAGTTCCCATTGGCATGAAATGCAATCGAAAGGTGAATGACACATTTGGCTGATGGACGCAAACAGATTTAGAGTAATAATGGCGTTAATGCTTGTTTGATTTAATTAATATATTTCATTGGTTAGAAACATATGTCAATTTCATTATCGATTTATCAAAAAGTGTGCTTGGAATGAAATGATTCGACTTGCTAACCAAAATGATGGGAGGTACACTTTATTTTAGAATTCAACCAATTAATATCAATAAGTAATGCAATTTAAGATCAAGAACTCTATTGTTTGTTGCAATTGAATGAATTCATGTTATAGACGATTCATGGAAATTCTTATGATAATGAATATAGTCGTTAAGAAAGAGTCAACAGATAATTTCATGGTTAATGAATGTAAAATAGTTCTTGTAACAAGAAGAGGAGCCTAATAAGATTAAGGTCATTAGAAAGTCTCATTAATTAGTAATTAAACAAGTTCACACATGCATGAAATGCAGTCCAAGATGAATGACTCATTTGGTTGATGGACGCAAACAAATTTGGAGTAATAATGGTGTTAATACTTGTTTAATTTAATTAATATACTTCATTGTTTAGCAACATATGTCAATTTCATTATCGCTTTATCAAAAAGTGTGCTTGGAATCAAATGATTCGACTTGCTAACCAGAAATGATGGGAGGTACTGTTTATTTTAGAATTCAACCAATTAATATCAATAAGAAATGCAATTCAAGATCAAGGACTCTATTGTTTGTTGCAATTGAATGAATTCATGTTATAGACGATTCATGGAAATTCTTATGATAATGAATATAGTCGTTAAGAAAGAGTCAACAGATAATTTCATGGTTAATGAATGTAAAATAGTTCTTGTAACAAGAAGAGGAGCCTAATTAGATTATGGTAATTAGAAAGTCTCATTAATTAGTAATTAAACAAGTTCACACAGGAATGAAATGCAGTCCAAGATGAATGACTCATTTGGCTGATGGACGCAAACAAATTTGGAGTAATAATGGTGGTAATACTTGTTTGATTTAATTAATATACTTCATTGTTTAGCAACATATGTCAATTTCATTATCACTTTATCAAAATGTGTGCTTGGAATCAAATGATTCGACTGGCTAACCAGAAATGATGGGAGCTACTGTTTATTTTAGAATTCAACCAATTAATATCAATAAGAAATGCAATTCAAGATCAAGGACTCTATTGTTTGTTGCAATTGAATGAATTCATGTTATAGACGATTCATGGAAATTCTTATGATAATGAATATAGTCGTTAAGAAAGAGTCAACAGATAATTTCATGGTTAATGAATGTAAAATAGTTCTTGTAACAAGAAGAGGAGCCTAATTAGATTAAGGTGATTAGAAAGTCTCATTAATTATTAATAAAACAAGTTCAAATTGGCATGAAATGCAATCCAAGGTGAATGACTCATTTGGCTGATGGACGCAAACAAATTTGGAGCAATAATGGTGTTAATACTTGTTTGATTTAATTAATATACTTCATTGTTTAGCAACATATGTCAATTTCATTATCGCTTTATCAAAAATTGTGCTTGGAATCAAATGATTCGACTTGCTAACCAGAAATGATGGGAGGTACTCTTTATTTTAGAATTCAACCAATTAATATCAATAAGAAATGCAATTCAAGATCAAGGACTCTATTGTTTGTTGCAATTGAATGAATTCATGTTATAGACGATTCATGGAAATTGTTATGATAATAAATATAGTCGTTAAGAAAGAGTCAACAGATAATTTCATGGTTAATGAATGTTAGTTCTTGTAGCAAGAAGAGGAGCCTAATTAGATTAAGGTGATTAGAAAGTCTCATTAATTATTAATAAAACAAGTTCAAATTGGCATGAAATGCAATCCAAGATGAATGACTCATTTGGATGATGGACGCAAACAAATTTGGAGTAACAATGGTGTTAATACTTGTTTGATTTAATTAATATACTTCATTGTTTAGCAACTTATGTCAATTTCATTATCTCTTTATCAAAAAGTGTGTTTGGAATCAAAAATTCGACTTTCTAAACAAAAATGAAGGGAGGTACTCTTTATTTTGGAATTCAACCAATTAATATCCATAAGAGATGCAATTTAAGATCGAGAATTTTTTTTTTTTTGGTTCAATTGAATGAATTCATGTTATAGACGATTCATGGAAATTTTTTTTCATATTGAATGTAGTCGTTAAGAAAGAGTCAACATATAATTTCATGGTCAATGCATAAGAAATAGTTTCTTGTAAGAAGAAGAGGAGCCTAATTAGCTTGAGGTGATTAGAAAGTGTCATTATTTAGGAACTAAACAAGTTCCCATTGGCATGAAATGCAATCGAAGGTGAATGACACATTTGGCTGGTGGACGCAAACAGATTTAGAGTAATAATGGCGTTAATGCTTGTTTGATTTATTTAATATATTTCATTGGTTAGAAACATATGTCAATTTCATTATCGATTTATCAAAAAGTGTGCTTGGAATGAAATGATTCGACTTGCTAACCAGAAATGATGGGAGGTACACTTTATTTTAGAATTCAACCAATTAATATCAGTAAGAAATGCAATTTAAGATCAAGAACTCTATTGTTTGTTGCAATTGAATGAATTCATGTTATAGACGATTCATGGAAATTCTTATGATAATGAATATAGTCGTTAAGAAAGAGTCAACAGATAATTTCATGGTTAATGAATGTAAAATAGTTCTTGTAACAAGAAGAGGAGCCTAATTAGATTAAGGTGATTAGAAAGTCTCATTAATTATTAATAAAACAAGTTCAAATTGGCATGAAATGCAATCCAAGGTGAATGACTCATTTGGCTGATGGACGCAAACAAATTTGGAGCAATAATGGTGTTAATACTTGTTTGATTTAATTAATATACTTCATTGTTTAGCAACATATGTCAATTTCATTATCGCTTTATCAAAAAGTGTGTTTGGAATCAAAAGATTCGACTTTCTAAACAAAAATGATAGGAGGTGCTCTTTATTTTGGAATTCAACCAATTAATATCAATAAGAGATGCAATTTAAGATCGGGAATTCTATTTTTTGGTTCAATTGACTGAATTCATGTTATAGACAATTCATGGAAATTGTTATGATAATAAATATAGTCGTTAAGAAAGAGTCAACAGATAATTTCATGGTTAATGAATGTTAGTTCGTGTAACAAGAAGAGGAGCCTAATTAGATTAAGGTGATTAGAAAGTCTCATTAATTATTAATAAAACAAGTTCAAATTGGCATGAAATGCAGTCCAAGGTGAATGACACATTTGGCTGATGGACGCAAACAAATTTGGAGTAATAATGGCGTTTTTATACTTGTTTGATTTAATTAATATGCTTCATTGTTTAGCAACATATGTCAATTTCATTTTCGCTTTATCAAAACCTGTGCTTGGCATCAAATGATTCGACTTGCTAACCAGAAATGATGGGAGGTACTCTTTATTTTAGAATTCAACCAATTAATATCAATAAAAAATGCAATTCAAGATCAAGAACTCTATTGTTTGTTGCAACTGAATGAATTCATGTTATAGACGATTCATGGAAATTATTATGATAATGAATATAGTCGTTAAGAAAGAGTCAACAAATAATTTCATGCTTAATGACTGTAAAATACTTCTTGTAACAAGAAGAGGAGCCTAATTAGATTAAGGTGATTAGAAAGTCTCATTAATTAGTAATTAAACAAGTTCACACAGGCATGAAATGCAGTCCAAGATGAATGACTCATTTGGCTGATGGACGCAAACAAATTTGGAGTAATAATGGTGTTAATACTTGTTTCATTTAAATAATATACTTCATTGTTTAGCAACATATGTCAATTTGATTATCGCTTTATCAAAAAGTGTGTTTGGAATGAAAAGATTTGACTTTCTAAACAAAAATGATGGGAGGCACTCTTTATTTTGGAATTCAACCAATTAATATCAATAAGAGATGCAATTTAAGATTGAGAATTCTATTTTTTGGTTCAATTGAATGAATTCATGTTATAGACGATTCATGGAAATTGTTTTCATAATGAATGTAGTCGTTAAGAAAGAGTCAACATATAATTTCATGGTCAATGCATAAAAAATAGTTCTTGTAAGAAGAAGAGGAGCCTAATTAGCTTGAGGTGATTAGAAAGTCTCATTATTTAGGAACTAAACAAGTTCCCATTGGCATGAAATGCAATCGAAGGTGAATGACACATTTGGCTGATGGACGCAAACAGATTTGGAGTAATAATGGTGTTTATACTTGTTTCATTTAAATAATATACTTCATTGTTTAGCAACATATGTCAATTTGATTATCGCTTTATCAAAAAGTGTGTTTGGAATGAAAAGATTTGACTTTCTAAACAAAAATGATGGGAGGCACTCTTTATTTTGGAATTCAACCAATTAATATCAATAAGAGATGCAATTTAAGATTGAGAATTCTATTTTTTGGTTCAATTGAATGAATTCATGTTATAGACGATTCATGGAAATTGTTTTCATAATGAATGTAGTCGTTAAGAAAGAGTCAACATATAATTTCATGGTCAATGCATAAAAAATAGTTCTTGTAAGAAGAAGAGGAGCCTAATTAGCTTGAGGTGATTAGAAAGTCTCATTATTTAGGAACTAAACAAGTTCCCATTGGCATGAAATGCAATTGAAGGTGAATGACACATTTGGCTGATGGACGCAAACATATTTGGAGTAATAATGGTGTTAATACTTGTTTGATTTAATTAATATATTTCATTGGTTAGCAACATATGTCAATTTCATTATCGATTTATCAAAAAGCGTGCTTGGAATGTAATGATTTGACTTGCTAACCAGAAATGATGGGAGGTACACTTTATTTTAGAATTCAACCAATTAATATCAATAAGAAATGCAATTCAAGATCAAGAACTCTATCGTTTGTTGCAATTGAATGAAATCATGTCATAAACGATTCATTGAAATTCTTATGATAATGAATATAGTCGTTAAGAAAGAGTGAACAGATAATTTCATGGTTAATGAATGTAAAATAGTTCTTGTATCAAGAAGTGGAGCCTAATCAAATTAAGGTGATTAGAAAGTCTCATTAATTAATAATTAAACAAGTTCACATTGGCATGAAATGCAATCGAAGGTGAATGACACATTTGGCTGATGGACGGAAACAGATTTGGAGTAATAATGGTGTGAATACTTATTTGATTTAATTAATATACTTCATTGTTTAGCAACATATGTCAATTTGATTATCGCTTTATCAAAAAGTGTGTTTGGAATCAAAAGATTCGACTTTCTAAACAAAATTGATGGGAGGTACTCTTTATTTTGGAATTCAACCAATTAATATCAATAAGAGATGCAATTTAAGATCGACAATTCTATTTTTTTGTTCAATTGAATGAATTCATGTTATAGACGATTCATGGAAATTGTTATGATAATAAATATAGTCGTTAAGAAAGAGTCAATAGATAATTTCATGGTTAATGAACGTAAAATAGTTCTTGTAACAAGAAGAGTAGCCTAATTAGCTTGAGGTGATTAGAAAGTCTCATTATTTAGGAACTAAACAACTTCCCATTGGCATGAAATGCAATTGAAGGTGAATGACACATTTGGCTGATGGACGCAAACAGATTTGGAGTAATAATGGTGTTAATACTTGTTTGATTTAATTAATATATTTCATTTGTTTGCAACATATGTCAATTTCATTATCGATTTATCAAAAAGTGTGCTTGGAATCAAATGATTCGACTTGCTAACCAGAAATGATGGGAGGTACACCTTATTTTAGACTTCAACCAATCAATAGCAATAAGAAATGCAATTTAAGATCAGGAACTCTATTATTTGTTGAAATTGAATGAATTCATGTTATAGCCGATTCATGAAAATTATTATGATAATGAATATAATCGTTAAGAAAGAGTCTACAGATAATTTCATGGTTAATGAATGTAAAATAGTTCTTGTAACAAGAAGAGGAGCCTAATTAGATTAAGGTGATTAGAAAGTCTCATTAATTAGTAATTAAACAAGTTCACACAGGCATGAAATGCAGTCCAAGATGAATGACTCATTTGCCTGATGGACGCAAACAAATTTGGAGTAATAATGGTGTTAATACTTGTTTCATTTAATTAATATACTTCATTGTTTAGCAACATATGTCAATTTCATTTTCGCTTTATCAAAAACTGTGCTTGGAATCAAATGATCTGACTTGCTAACCAGAAATGATGGGAGATACTCTTTATTTTAGAATTCAACCAATTAATATCAATAAAAAATGCAATTCAAGATCAAGAACTCTATCGTTTGTTGCAATTGAATGAATTCATGTTATAGACGATTCATGGGAATTCTTATGATAATGAATATAGTCGTTAAGAAAGAGTCAACAAATAATTTCATGGTTAATGACTGTAAAATAGTTCTTGTAACAAGAAGAGGAGCCTAATTAGATTAAGGTGATTAGAAAGTCTCATTAATAAGTAATTAAACAAGTTCAGACAGGCATGAAATGCAGTCCAAGATGAATGACTCATTTGGCTGATGGACGCAAACAAATTTGGAGTAATAATGGTGTTAATACTTGTTTGATTTAAATAATATACTTCATTGTTTAGCAACATAAGTCAATTTGATTATCGCTTTATCAAAAAGTGTGTTTGGAATCGAAAGATTTGACTTTCTAAACAAAAATGATGGGAGGTACTCTTTATTTTGGAATTCAACCAATTAATATCAATAAGAGATGCAATTTAAGATCGAGAATTCTATTTTTTGGTTCAATTGAATGAATTCATGTTATAGACGATTCATGGAAATTGTTTTCATAATGAATGTAGTCGTTAAGAAAGAGTCAACATATAATTTCAAGGTCAATGCATAAAAAATAGTTCTTGTAAGAAGAAGAGGAGCCTAATTAGCTTGAGGTGATTAGAAAGTCTCATTATTTAGGAACTAAACAAGTTCCCATTGGCATGAAATGCAATCGAAGGTGAATGACACATTTGGCTGATGGACGCAAACAGATTTGGAGTAATAAGGGTGTTAATACTTGTTTGATTTAATTAATATATTTCATTGGCTAGCAACATATGTCAATTTCATTATCGATTTATCAAAAAGTGTGCTTGGAATCAAATGATTCGACTTGCTAACCAGAAATGATGGGAGGTACACCTTATTTTAGACTTCAACCAATCAATAGCAATAAGAAATGCAATTTAAGATCAAGAACTCTATTATTTGTTGAAATTGAATGAATTCATGTTATAGACGATTCATGAAAATTATTATGATAATGAATATAATCGTTAAGAAAGAGTCTACAGATAATTTCATGGTTAATGAATGTAAAATAGTTCTTGTAACAAGAAGAGGAGCCTAATTAGATTAAGGTGATTAGAAAGTCTCATTAATTAGTAATTAAACATGTTCACACAGGCATGAAATGCAGTCCAAGATGAATGACTCATTTGGCTGATGGACGCAAACAAATTTGGAGTAATAATGGTGGTAATACTTGTTTGATTTAATTAATATACTTCATTGTTTAGCAACATATGTCAATTTCATTATCGCTTTATCAAAAAGTGTGTTTGGAATCGAAAGATTTGACTTTCTAAACAAAAATGATGGGAGGTACTCTTTATTTTGGAATTCAACCAATTAATATCAATAAGAGATGCAATTTAAGATCGAGAATTCTATTTTTTGGTTCAATTGAATGAATTCATGTTATAGACGATTCATGGAAATTGTTTTCATAATGAATGTAGTCGTTAAGAAAGAGTCAACATATAATTTCAAGGTCAATGCATAAAAAATAGTTCTTGTAAGAAGAAGAGGAGCCTAATTAGCTTGAGGTGATTAGAAAGTCTCATTATTTAGGAACTAAACAAGTTCCCATTGGCATGAAATGCAATCGAAGGTGAATGACACATTTGGCTGATGGACGCAAACAGATTTGGAGTAATAAGGGTGTTAATACTTGTTTGATTTAATTAATATATTTCATTGGCTAGCAACATATGTCAATTTCATTATCGATTTATCAAAAAGTGTGCTTGGAATGTAATGACTCTACTTGCTAACCAGAAATGATGTGAGGTACACTTTATTTTAGAATTCAACCAATTAATATCAATAAGAAATGCAATTTAAGATCAAGAACTCTATTATTTGTTGCAATTGAATGAATTCAAGTTATAGACGATTCATGGAAATTCTTATGATAATGAATATAGTCGTTAAGAAAGAGTCAACAGATAATTTCATGGTTAATGAATGTAAAATAGTTCTTGTAACAAGAAGTGGAGCCTAATCAGATTAAGGTGATTAGAAACTCTTATTAATTAGTAATTAAACAAGTTCACATTGGCATGCAATGCAATCGAAGGTGAATGACACATTTGGCTGATGGACGGAAACAGATTTGCAGTAATAATGGTGTTAATACTTGTTTGATTTAATTAATATAATTCATTGTTTAGCAACATATGTCAATTTCATTTTCGCTTTATCAAAAACTGTGCTAGGAATAAAATGATTCGACTTGCTAACCTGAAATGATGGGAGGTACTCTTTATTTTAGAATTCAACCAATTAATATCAATAAGAAATGCAATTCAAGATCAAGAACTCTATCGTTTGTTGTAATTGAATGAAATCATGTCATAAACGATTCATGGAAATTCTTATGATAATGAATATAGTCGTTAAGAAAGAGTCAACAGATAATTTCATGGTTAAGGAATGTAAAATAGTTCTTGTAACAAGAAGAGGAGCCTAATTATATTAAGGTGATTAGAAAGTCTCATTAATTATTAATTAAACAAGTTCAAATTGGCATGAAATGCAATCCAAGATGAATGACACATTTGGCTGATGGACGCAAATAGATTTGGAGTAATAATGGTGTTAATACTTGTTTGATTTAATTAATATATTTCATTGGTTAGCAACATATGTCAATTTCATTATCGCTTTATCAAAAAGTGTGCTTGGAATCAAATGATTCGACTTGCTAACCAGAAATGATGGGAGGTACTGTTTATTTTAGAATTCAACCAATTAATATCAATAAGAAATGCAATTCAAGATCAAGGACTCTATTGTTTGTTGCAATTGAATGAATTCATGTTATAGACGATTCATGGAAATTGTTATGATAATAAATATAGTCATTAAGAAAGAGTCAACAGATAATTTCATGGTTAATGAATGTAAAATAGTTCTTGTAATAAGAAGAGGAGCCTAATTAGATTAAGGTGATTAGAAAGTCTCATTAATTAGTAATTAAACAAGTTCACACAGGCATGAAATGCAGTCCAAGATGAATGACTCATTTGGCTGATGGACGCAAACAAATTTGGAGTAATAATGGTGTTAATACTTGTTTGATTTAATTAATATACTTCATTGTTTAGCAACATATGTCAATTTCATTATCGCTTTATCAAAAAGTGCGTTTGGAATCAAAAGATTCGATTTTCTAAACAAAAATGATGGGAGGTACTCTTTATTTTGGAATTCAACCAATTAATATCAATAAGAGATGCAATTTAACATCGAGAATTCTATTTTTTGGTTCAATTCAGTGAATTCATGTTATAGAGGATTCATGGAAATTGTTTTCATAATGAATGTAGTCGTTAAGAAAGAGTCAACATATAATTTTATGGTCAATGCATAAAAAATAGTTCTTGAAACAAGAAGAGGAGCCTAATTAGCTTGAGGTCATTAGAAAGTGTCATTATTTAGGAACTAAACAAGTTCCCATTGGCATGAAATGCAATCGAAGGTGAATGACACATTTGGTAGATGGACGCAAACAGATTTGGAGTAATAATGGTGTTAATACTTGTTTGATTTAATTAATATATTTCATTGGTTAGCAACATATGTGAATTTCATTATCGATTTATCAAAAAGTGTGCTTCGAATCAAATGATTCGACTTGCTAACCAGAAATGATGGGAGGTACACATTATTTTAGAATTCAACCATTTAATATCAATAAGAAAAGCAATTTAAGATCAAGAACTCTATCATTTGTTGCAATTGAATGAATTCATGTTATAGACGATTCATGGAAATTCTTATGATAATGAATATAGTCGTTAAGAAAGAGTCAACAGATAATTTCATGGTTAATGAATGTAAAATAGTTCTTGTAACATGAAGTGGAGCCTAATTAGATTAAGGAGATTAGAAAGTCTCATTAATTAGTAATTAAACAAGTTCACACAGATATGAAATACAGTCCAAGATGAATGACTCATTTGGCTGATGGACGCAAACAAATTTGGAGTAATAATGGTGTTAATACTTGTTTGATTTAATTAATATACTTCACTGTTTAGCAACATATGTCAATTTGATTATCGCTTTATCAAAAAGTGTGCTTGGAATCAAATGATTCGACTTGCTAACCAGAAATGATGGGAGGTACTCTTTATTTTATAATTCAACCAATTAATATCAATAAGAAATGCAATTCAAGATCAAGGACTCTATTGTTTGTTGCAATTGAATGAATTAATGTTATAGACGATTCATGGAAATTGTTATGATAATAAATATAGTCGTTAAGAAAGAGTCAACAGATAATTTCATGGTTAATGAATGCAAAATAGTTCTTGTAATAAGAAGAGGAGCCAAATTAGATTAAGGTGATTAGAAAGTCTCATTAATTATTAATTAAACAAGTTCAAATTGGCATGAAATGCAATCCAAGATGAATGACTCATTTGGCTGATGGACGGAAACAAATTTGGAGTAATAATGGTGTTAATACTTGTTTGATTTAATTAATATACTTCATTGTTTAGCAACATATATCAATTTGATTATCGCTTTATCAAAAATTGTGTTTGGAATCAAAAGATTCGACTTTCTAAACACAAAGGATGGGAGGTACTCTTTATTTTGGAATTCAACCAATTAATATCAATAAGAAATGCAATTTAAGATCGAGAATTCTATTCTTTGGTTCAATTGAATGAATTCATGTTATAGACGATTCATGGAAATTGTTTCCATAATGAATGCAGTCGTTAAGAAAGAGTCAACATATAATTTCATGGTTAATGAATGTAAAATATAGTTCTTGTAACAAGAAGAGGAGCCTAATAAGATTAAGGTCATTAGAAAGTCTCATTAATTAGTAATTAAACAAGTTTCACACATGCATGAAATGCAGTCCAAGATGAATGACTCATTTGGCTGATGGACGCAAACAAATTTGGAGTAATAATGGTGTTAATACTTGTTTGATTTAATTAATATACTTCATTGTTTAGCAACATATGTCAATTTCATTATCGCTTTATCAAAAAGTGTGCTTGGAATCAAATGATTCGACTTGCTAACCACAAATGATGGGAGGTACTGTTTATTTTAGAATTCAACCAATTAATATCAATAAGAAATGCAATTCAAGATCAAGGACTCTATTGTTTGTTGCAATTGAATGAATTCATGTTATAGACGATTCATGGAAATTCTTATGATAATGAATATAGTCGTTAAGAAAGAGTCAACAGATAATTTCATGGTTAATGAATGTAAAATAGTTCTTGTAACAAGAAGAGGAGCCTAATTAGATTAAGGTAATTAGAAAGTCTCATTAATTAGTAATTAAACAAGTTCACACAGGCATGAAATGCAGTCCAAGATGAATGACTCATTTGGCTGATGGACGCAAACAAATTTGGAGTAATAATGGTGGTAATACTTGTTTGATTTAATTAATATACTTCATTGTTTAGCAACATATGTCAATTTCATTATCACTTTATCAAAATGTGTGCTTGGAATCAAATGATTCGATTGGCTAACCAGAAATGATGGGAGGTACTTTTTATTTTAGAATTCAACCAATTAATATCAATAAGAAATGCAATTCAAGATCAAGGACTCTATTGTTTGTTGCAATTGAATGAATTCATGTTATAGACGATTCATGGAAATTCTTATGATAATGAATATAGTCGTTAAGAAAGAGTCAACAGATAATTTCATGGTTAATGAATGTAAAATAGTTCTTGTAACAAGAAGAGGAGCCTAATTAGATTAAGGTGATTAGAAAGTCTCATTAATTATTAATAAAACAAGTTCAAATTGGCATGAAATGCAATCCAAGGTGAATGACTCATTTGGCTGATGGACGCAAACAAATTTGGAGCAATAATGGTGTTAATACTTGTTTGATTTAATTAATATACTTCATTGTTTAGCAACATATGTCAATTTCATTATCGCTTTATCAAAAAGTGTGCTTGGAATCAAATGATTCGACTTGCTATCCAGAAATGATGGGAGGTACTCTTTATTTTAGAATTCAACCAATTAATATCAATAAGAAATGCAATTCAAGATCAAGGACTCTATTGTTTGTTGCAATTGAATGAATTCATGTTATAGACGATTCATGGAAATTGTTATGATAATAAATATAGTCGTTAAGAAAGAGTCAACAGATAATTTCATGGTTAATGAATGTTAGTTCTTGTAGCAAGAAGAGGAGCCTAATTAGATTAAGGTGATTAGAAAGTCTCATTAATTATTAATAAAACAAGTTCAAATTGGCATGAAATGCAATCCAAGATGAATGACTCATTTGGATGATGGACGCAAACAAATTTGGAGTAACAATGGTGTTAATACTTGTTTGATTTAATTAATATACTTCATTGTTTAGCAACTTATGTCAATTTCATTATCTCTTTATCAAAAAGTGTGTTTGGAATCAAAAGATTCGACTTTCTAAACAAAAATGAAGGGAGGTACTCTTTATTTTGGAATTCAACCAATTAATATCCATAAGAGATGCAATTTAAGATCGAGAATTTTATTTTTTGGTTCAATTGAATGAATTCATGTTATAGACGATTCATGGAAATTTTTTTCATATTGAATGTAGTCGTTAAGAAAGAGTCAACATATAATTTCATGGTCAATGCATAAGAAATAGTTCTTGTAAGAAGAAGAGGAGCCTAATTAGCTTGAGGTGATTAGAAAGTGTCATTATTTAGGAACTAAACAAGTTCCCATTGGCATGAAATGCAATCGAAGGTGAATGACACATTTGGCTGATGGACGCAAACAGATTTAGAGTAATAATGGCGTTAATGCTTGTTTGATTTATTTAATATATTTTATTGGTTAGAAACATATGTCAATTTCATTATCGATTTATCAAAAAGTGTGCTTGGAATGAAATGATTCGACTTGCTAACCAGAAATGATGGGAGGTACACTTTATTTTAGAATTCAACCAATTAATATCAGTAAGAAATGAAATTTAAGATCAAGAACTCTATTGTTTGTTGCAATTGAATGAATTCATGTTATAGACGATTCATGGAAATTCTTATGATAATGAATATAGTCGTTAAGAAAGAGTCAACAGATAATTTCATGGTTAATGAATGTAAAATAGTTCTTGTAACAAGAAGAGGAGCCTAATTAGATTAAGGTGATTAGAAAGTCTCATTAATTATTAATAAAACAAGTTCAAATTGGCATGAAATGCAATCCAAGGTGAATGACTCATTTGGCTGATGGACGCAAACAAATTTGGAGCAATAATGGTGTTAATACTTGTTTGATTTAATTAATATACTTCATTGTTTAGCAACATATGTCAATTTCATTATCGCTTTATCAAAAAGTATGTTTGGAATCAAAAGATTCGACTTTCTAAACAAAAATGATAGGAGGTACTCTTTATTTTGGAATTCAACCAATTAATATCAATAAGAGATGCAATTTAAGATCGGGAATTCTATTTTTTGGTTCAATTGACTGAATTCATGTTATAGACAATTCATGGAAATTGTTATGATAATAAATATAGTCGTTAAGAAAGAGTCAACAGATAATTTCATGGTTAATGAATGTTAGTTCGTGTAACAAGAAGAGGAGCCTAATTAGATTAAGGTGATTAGAAAGTCTCATTAATTATTAATAAAACAAGTTCAAATTGGCATGAAATGCAATCCAAGGTGAATGACACATTTGGCTGATGGACGCAAACAAATTTGGAGTAATAATGGCGTTTATACTTGTTTGATTTAATTAATATACTTCATTGTTTAGCAACATATGTCAATTTCATTTTCGCTTTATCAAAAACTGTGCTTGGCATCAAATGATTCGACTTGCTAACCAGAAATGATGGGAGGTACTCTTTATTTTAGAATTCAACCAATTAATATCAATAAAAAATGCAATTCAAGATCAAGAACTCTATTGTTTGTTGCAACTGAATGAATTCATGTTATAGACGATTCATGGAAATTATTATGATAATGAATATAGTCGTTAAGAAAGAGTCAACAAATAATTTCATGCTTAATGACTGTAAAATACTTCTTGTAACAAGAAGAGGAGCCTAATTAGATTAAGGTGATTAGAAAGTCTCATTAATTAGTTATTAAACAAGTTCACACAGGCATGAAATGCAGTCCAAGATGAATGACTCATTTGGCTGATGGACGCAAACAAATTTGGAGTAATAATGGTGTTAATACTTGTTTCATTTAAATAATATACTTCATTGTTTAGCAACATATGTCAATTTGATTATCGCTTTATCAAAAAGTGTGTTTGGAATGAAAAGATTTGACTTTCTACACAAAAATGATGGGAGGCACTCTTTATTTTGGAATTCAACCAATTAATATCAATAAGAGATGGAATTTAAGATTGAGAATTCTATTTTTTGGTTCAATTGAATGAATTCATGTTATAGACGATTCGTGGAAATTGTTTTCATAATGAATGTAGTCGTTAAGAAAGAGTCAACATATAATTTCATGGTCAATGCATAAAAAATAGTTCTTGTAAGAAGAAGAGGAGCCTAATTAGCTTGAGGTGATTAGAAAGTCTCATTATTTAGGAACTAAACAAGTTCCCATTGGCATGAAATGCAATCGAAGGTGAATGACACATTTGGCTGATGGACGCAAACAGATTTGGAGTAATAACGGTGTTAATACTTGTTTGATTTAATTAATATATTTCATTGGTTAGCAACATATGTCAATTTCATTATCGATTTATCAAAAAGTGTGCTTGGAATGTAATGATTTGACTTGCTAACCAGAAATGATGGGAGGTACACTTTATTTTAGAATTCAACCAATTAATATCAATAAGAAATGCAATTCAAGATCAAGAACTCTATCGTTTGTTGCAATTGAATGAAATCATGTCATAAACGATTCATGGAAATTCTTATGATAATGAATATAGTCGTTAAGAAATGCAATTTAAGATCAAGAACTCTATTATTTGTTGCAATTGAATGAATTCAAGTTATAGACGATTCATGGAAATTCTTATGATAATGAATATAGTCGTTAAGAAAGAGTCAACAGATAATTTCATGGTTAATGAATGTAAAATAGTTCTTGTAACAAGAAGTGGAGCCTAATCAGATTAAGGTGATTAGAAAGTCTCATTAATTAGGAATTAAACAAGTTCACATTGGCATGCAATGCAATCGAAGGTGAATGACACATTTGGCTGATGGACGGAAACAGATTTGCAGTAATAATGGTGTTAATACTTGTTTGATTTAATTAATATAATTCATTGTTTAGCAACATATGTCAATTTCATTTTCGCTTTATCAAAAACTGTGCTAGGAATAAAATGATTCGACTTGCTAACCTGAAATGATGGGAGGTACTCTTTATTTTAGAATTCAACCAATTAATATCAATAAGAAATGAAATTCAAGATCAAGAACTCTATCGTTTGTTGTAATTGAATGAAATTATGTCATAAACGATTCATGGAAATTCTTATGATAATGAATATAGTCGTTAAGAAAGAGTCAACAGATAATTTCATGGTTAAGGAATGTAAAATAGTTCTTGTAACAAGAAGAGGAGCCTAATTATATTAAGGTGATTAGAAAGTCTCATTAATTATTAATTAAACATGTTCAAATTGGCATGAAATGCAATCCAAGATGAATGACACATTTGGCTGATGGACGCAAATAGATTTGGAGTAATAATGGTGTTAATACTTGTTTGATTTAATTAATATATTTCATTGGTTAGCAACATATGTCAATTTCATTATCGCTTTATCAAAAAGTGTGCTTGGAATCAAATGATTCGACTTGCTAACCAGAAATGATGGGAGGTACTATTTATTTTAGAATTCAACCAATTAATATCAATAAGAAATGCAATTCAAGATCAAGGACTCTATTGTTTGTTGCAATTGAATGAATTCATGTTATAGACGATTCATGGAAATTGTTATGATAATAAATATAGTCGTTAAGAAAGAGTCAACAGATAATTTCATGGTTAATGAATGTAAAATAGTTCTTGTAATAAGAAGAGGAGCCTAATTAGATTAAGGTGATTAGAAAGTCTCATTAATTAGTAATTAAACAAGTTCACACAGGCATGAAATGCAGTCCAAGATGAATGACTCATTTGGCTGATGGACGCAAACAAATTTGGAGTAATAATGGTGGTAATACTTGTTTGATTTAATTAAAATACTTCATTGTTTAGCAACATATGTCAATTTCATTATCGCTTTATCAAAAAGTGTGCTTGGAATCAAATGATTCGACTTGCTAACCAGAAATGATGGGAGGTACTCTTTATTTTAGAATTCAACCAATTAATATCAATAAGAAATGCAATTCGAAATCAAGGACTCTATTGTTTGTTGCAATTGAATGAATTCATGTTATAGACGATTCATTGAAATTGTTATGATAATAAATATAGTCGTTAAGAAAGAGTCAACAGATAATTTCATGGTTAATGGATGTAAAATAGTTCTTGTAACGAGAAGAGGAGCCTAATTAGATTAAGGTGATTAGAAAGTCTCATTAATTAGTAATTAAACAAGTTCACACATGCATGAAATGCAGTCCAAGATGAATGACTCATTTGGCTGATGGACGCAAACAAATTTGGAGTAATAATGGTCTTAATACTTGTTTGATTTAATTAATATACTTCATTGTTTAGCAACATATGTCAATTTCATTATCGCTATATCAAAAAGTGCGTGTGGAATCAAAAGATTCGATTTTCTAAAGAAAAATGATGGGAGGTACTCTTTATTTTGGAATTCAACCAATTAATATCAATAAGAGATGCAATTTAAGATCGAGAATTCTATTTTTTGGTTCAATTCAGTGAATTCATGTTATAGAGGATTCATGGAAATTGTTTTCATAATGAATGTAGTCGTTAAGAAAGAGTGAACATATAATTTTATGGTCAATGCATAAAAAATAGTTCTTGAAACAAGAAGAGGAGCCTAATTAGCTTGAGGTGATTAGAAAGTGTCATTATTTAGGAACTAAACAAGTTCCCATTGGCATGAAATGCAATCGAAGGTGAATGACACATTTGGCAGATGGACGCAAACAGATTTGGAGTAATAATGGTGTTAATACTTGTTTGATTTAATTAATATATTTCATTGGTTTGCAACATATGTGAATTTCATTATCGATTTATCAAAAAGTGTGCTTCGAATCAAATGATTCGACTTGCTAACCAGAAATGATGGGAGGTACACATTATTTTAGAATTCAACCATTTAATATCAATAAGAAAAGCAATTTAAGATCAAGAACTCTATCATTTGTTGCAATTGAATGAATTCATGTTATAGACGATTCATGGAAATTCTTATGATAATGAATATAGTCGTTAAGAAAGAGTCAACAGATAATTTCATGGTTAATGAATGTAAAATAGTTCTTGTAACATGAAGTGGAGCCTAATTAGATTAAGGAGATTAGAAAGTCTCATTAATTAGTAATTAAACAAGTTCACACAGATATGAAATACAGTCCAAGATGAATGACTCATTTGGCTGATAGACGCAAACAAATTTGGAGTAATAATGGTGTTAATACTTGTTTGATTTAATTAATATACTTCACTGTTTAGCAACATATGTCAATTTGATTATCGCTTTATCAAAAAGTGTGCTTGGAATCAAATGATTCGACTTGCTAACCAGAAATGATGGGAGGTACTCTTTATTTTATAATTCAACCAATTAATATCAATAAGAAATGCAATTCAAGATCAAGGACTCTATTGTTTGTTGCAATTGAATGAATTCATGTTATAGACGATTCATGGAAATTGTTATGATAATAAATATAGTCGTTAAGAAAGAGTCAACAGATAATTTCATGGTTAATGAATGCAAAATAGTTCTTGTAATAAGAAGAGGAGCCTAATTAGATTAAGGTGATTAGAAAGTCTCATTAATTATTAATTAAACAAGTTCAAATTGGCATGAAATGCAATCCAAGATGAATGACTCATTTGGCTGATGGACGAAAACAAATTTGGAGTAATAATGGTGTTAATACTTGTTTGATTTAATTAATATACTTCATTGTTTAGCAACATATATCAATTTGATTATCGCTTTATCAAAAATTGTGTTTGGAATCAAAAGATTCGACTTTCTAAACACAAAGGATGGGAGGTACTCTTTATTTTGGAATTCAACCAATTAATATCAATAAGAAATGCAATTTAAGATCGAGAATTCTATTCTTTGGTTCAATTGAATGAATTCATGTTATAGACGATTCATGGAAATTGTTTCCATAATGAATGCAGTCGTTAAGAAAGAGTCAACATATAATTTCATGGTTAATGAATGTAAAATAGTTCTTGTAACAAGAAGAGGAGCCTAATAAGATTAAGGTCATTAGAAAGTCTCATTAATTAGTAATTAAACAAGTTCACACATGCATGAAATGCAGTCCAAGATGAATGACTCATTTGCCTGATGGACGCAAACAAATTTGGAGTAATAATGGTGTTAATACTTGTTTGATTTAATTAATATACTTCATTGTTTAGCAACATATGTCAATTTCATTATCGCTTTATCAAAAAGTGTGCTTGGAATCAAATGATTCGACTTGCTAACCAGAAATGATGGGAGGTACTGTTTATTTTAGAATTCAACCAATTAATATCAATAAGAAATGCAATTCAAGATCAAGGACTCTATTGTTTGTTGCAATTGAATGAATTCATGGTATAGACGATTCATGGAAATTCTTATGATAATGAATATAGTCGTTAAGAAAGAGTCAACAGATAATTTCATGGTTAATGAATGTAAAATAGTTCTTGTAACAAGAAGAGGAGCCTAATTAGATTAAGGTAATTAGAAAGTCTCATTAATTAGTAATTAAACAAGTTCACACAGGCATGAAATGCAGTCCAAGATGAATGACTCATTTGGCTGATGGACGCAAACAAATTTGGAGTAATAATGGTGGTAATACTTGTTTGATTTAATTAATATACTTCATTGTTTAGCAACATATGTCAATTTCATTATCACTTTATCAAAATGTGTGCTTGGAATCAAATGATTCGACTGGCTAACCAGAAATGATGGGAGGTACTGTTTATTTTAGAATTCAACCAATTAATATCAATAAGAAATGCAATTCAAGATCAAGGACTCTATTGTTTGTTGCAATTGAATGAATTCATGTTATAGACGATTCATGGAAATTGTTATGATAATAAATATAGTCGTTAAGAAAGAGTCAATAGATAATTTCATGGTTAATGAATGTAAAATAGTTCTTGTAACGAGAAGAGGAGCCTAATTAGATTAAGGAGATTAGAAAGTCTCATTAATAAGTAATTAAACAAGTTCACATAGGCATGAAATGCAGTCCAAGATGAATGACTCATTTGGCTGATGGACGCAAACAAATTTGGAGTAATAATGGTGTTAATACTTGTTTGATTTAAATAATATACTTCATTGTTTAGCAACATAAGTCAATTTGATTATCGCTTTATCAAAAAGTGTGTTTGGAATCGAAAGATTTGACTTTCTAAACAAAAATGATGGGAGGTACTCTTTATTTTGGAATTCAACCAATTAATATCAATAAGAGATGCAATTTAAGATCGAGAATTCTATTTTTTGGTTCAATTGAATGAATTCATGTTATAGACGATTCATGGAAATTGTTTTCATAATGAATGTAGTCGTTAAGAAAGAGTCAACATATAATTTGAAGGTCAATGCATAAAAAATAGTTCTTGTAAGAAGAAGAGGAGCCTAATTAGCTTGAGGTGATTAGAAAGTCTCATTATTTAGGAACTAAACAAGTTCCCATTGGCATGAAATGCAATCGAAGGTGAATGACACATTTGGCTGATGGACGCAAACAGATTTGGAGTAATAAGGGTGTTAATACTTGTTTGATTTAATTAATATATTTCATTGGTTAGCAACATATGTCAATTTCATTATCGATTTATCAAAAAGTGTGCATGGAATGTAATGACTCTACTTGCTAACCAGAAATGATGTGAGGTACACTTTATTTTAGAATTCAACCAATTAATATCAATAAGAAATGCAATTTAAGATCAAGAACTCTATTATTTGTTGCAATTGAATGAATTCAAGTTATAGACGATTCATGGAAATTCTTATGATAATGAATATAGTCGTTAAGAAAGAGTCAACAGATAATTTCATAGTTAATGAATGTAAAATAGTTCTTGTAACAAGAAGTGGAGCCTAATCAGATTAAGGTGATTAGAAAGTCTTATTAATTAGTAATTAAACAAGTTCACATTGGCATGCAATGCAATCGAAGGTGAATGACACATTTGGCTGATGGACGGAAACAGATTTGCAGTAATAATGGTGTTAATACTTGTTTGATTTGATTAATATAATTCATTGTTTAGCAACATATGTCAATTTCATTTTCGCTTTATCAAAAACTGTGCTAGGAATAAAATGATTCGACTTGCTAACCTGAAATGATGGGAGGTACTCTTTATTTTAGAATTCAACCAATTAATATCAATAAGAAATGCAATTCAAGATCAAGAACTCTATCGTTTGTTGCAATTGAAAGAAATCATGTCATAAACGATTCATGGAAATTCTTATGATAATGAATATAGTCGTTAAGAAAGAGTCAACAGATAATTTCATGGTTAAGGAATGTAAAATAGTTCTTGTAACAAGAAGAGGAGCCCAATTATATTAAGGTGATTAGAAAGTCTCATTAATTATTAATTAAACAAGTTCAAATTGGCATGAAATGCAATCCAAGATGAATGACACATTTGGCTGATGGACGCAAACAGATTTGGAGTAATAATGGTGTTAATATTTGTTTGATTTAATTAATATATTTCATTGGTTAGCAACATATGTCAATTTCATTATCGCTTTATCAAAAAGTGTGCTTGGAATCAAATGATTCGACTTGCTAACCAGAAATGATGGGAGGTACTGTTTATTTTAGAATTCAACCAATTAATATCAATAAGAAATGCAATTCAAGATCAAGGACTCTATTGTTTGTTGCAATTGAATGAATTCATGTTATAGACGATTCATGGAAATTGTTATGATAATAAATATAGTCGTTAAGAGAGATTCAACAGATAATTTCATGGTTAATGAATGTAAAATAGTTCTTGTAATAAGAAGAGGAGCCTAATTAGATTAAGGTGATTAGAAAGTCTCATTAATTAGTAATTAAACAAGTTCACACATGCATGAAATGCAATCCAAGATGAATGACACATTTGGCAGATGGACGCGAACAGATTTGGAGTAATAATGGTGTTAATACTTGTTTGATTTAATTAATATATTTCATTGGTTAGCAACATATGTGAATTTCATTATCGATTTATCAAAAAGTGTGCTTCGAATCAAATGATTCGACTTGCTAACCAGAAATGATGGGAGGTACACATTATTTTAGAATTCAACCATTTAATATCAATAAGAAAAGCAATTTAAGATCAAGAACTCTATCATTTGTTGCAATTGAATGAATTCATGTTATAGACGATTCATGGAAATTCTTATGATAATGAATATAGTCGTTAAGAAAGAGTCAACAGATAATTTCATGGTTAATGAATGTAAAATAGTTCTTGTAACAAGAAGAGGAGCCTAATTAGATTAAGGTAATTAGAAAGTCTCATTAATTAGTAATTAAACAAGTTCACACAGGCATGAAATGCAGTCCAAGATGAATGACTCATTTGGCTGATGGACGCAAACAAATTTGGAGTAATAATGGTGGTAATACTTGTTTGATTTAATTAATATACTTCATTGTTTAGCAACATATGTCAATTTCATTATCACTTTATCAAAATGTGTGCTTGGAATCAAATGATTCGACTGGCTAACCAGAAATGATGGGAGGTACTGTTTATTTTAGAATTCAACCAATTAATATCAATAAGAAATGCAATTCAAGATCAAGGACTCTATTGTTTGTTGCAATTGAATGAATTCATGTTATAGACGATTCATGGAAATTGTTATGATAATAAATATAGTCGTTAAGAAAGAGTCAATAGATAATTTCATGGTTAATGAATGTAAAATAGTTCTTGTAACGAGAAGAGGAGCCTAATTAGATTAAGGAGATTAGAAAGTCTCATTAATAAGTAATTAAACAAGTTCACATAGGCATGAAATGCAGTCCAAGATGAATGACTCATTTGGCTGATGGACGCAAACAAATTTGGAGTAATAATGGTGTTAAATACTTGTTTGATTTAAATAATATACTTCATTGTTTAGCAACATAAGTCAATTTGATTATCGCTTTATCAAAAAGTGTGTTTGGAATCGAAAGATTTGACTTTCTAAACAAAAATGATGGGAGGTACTCTTTATTTTGGAATTCAACCAATTAATATCAATAAGAGATGCAATTTAAGATCGAGAATTCTATTTTTTGGTTCAATTGAATGAATTCATGTTATAGACGATTCATGGAAATTGTTTTCATAATGAATGTAGTCGTTAAGAAAGAGTCAACATATAATTTGAAGGTCAATGCATAAAAAATAGTTCTTGTAAGAAGAAGAGGAGCCTAATTAGCTTGAGGTGATTAGAAAGTCTCATTATTTAGGAACTAAACAAGTTCCCATTGGCATGAAATGCAATCGAAGGTGAATGACACATTTGGCTGATGGACGCAAACAGATTTGGAGTAATAAGGGTGTTAATACTTGTTTGATTTAATTAATATATTTCATTGGTTAGCAACATATGTCAATTTCATTATCGATTTATCAAAAAGTGTGCATGGAATGTAATGACTCTACTTGCTAACCAGAAATGATGTGAGGTACACTTTATTTTAGAATTCAAACCAATTAATATCAATAAGAAATGCAATTTAAGATCAAGAACTCTATTATTTGTTGCAATTGAATGAATTCAAGTTATAGACGATTCATGGAAATTCTTATGATAATGAATATAGTCGTTAAGAAAGAGTCAACAGATAATTTCATAGTTAATGAATGTAAAAATAGTTCTTGTAACAAGAAGTGGAGCCTAATCAGATTAAGGTGATTAGAAAGTCTTATTAATTAGTAATTAAACAAGTTCACATTGGCATGCAATGCAATCGAAAGGTGAATGACACATTTGGCTGATGGACGGAAACAGATTTGCAGTAATAATGGTGTTAATACTTGTTTGATTTGATTAATATAATTCATTGTTTAGCAACATATGTCAATTTCATTTTCGCTTTATCAAAAACTGTGCTAGGAATAAAATGATTCGACTTGCTAACCTGAAATGATGGGAGGTACTCTTTATTTTAGAATTCAACCAATTAATATCAATAAGAAATGCAATTCAAGATCAAGAACTCTATCGTTTGTTGCAATTGAAAGAAATCATGTCATAAACGATTCATGGAAATTCTTTATGATAATGAATATAGTCGTTAAGAAAGAGTCAACAGATAATTTCATGGTTAAGGAATGTAAAATAGTTCTTGTAACAAGAAGAGGAGCCCAATTATATTAAGGTGATTAGAAAGTCTCATTAATTATTAATTAAACAAGTTCAAATTGGCATGAAATGCAATCCAAGATGAATGACACATTTGGCTGATGGACGCAAACAGATTTGGAGTAATAATGGTGTTAATATTTGTTTGATTTAATTAATATATTTCATTGGTTAGCAACATATGTCAATTTCATTATCGCTTTATCAAAAAGTGTGCTTGGAATCAAATGATTCGACTTGCTAACCAGAAATGATGGGAGGTACTGTTTATTTTAGAATTCAACCAATTAATATCAATAAGAAATGCAATTCAAGATCAAGGACTCTATTGTTTGTTGCAATTGAATGAATTCATGTTATAGACGATTCATGGAAATTGTTATGATAATAAATATAGTCGTTAAGAGAGATTCAACAGATAATTTCATGGTTAATGAATGTAAAATAGTTCTTGTAATAAGAAGAGGAGCCTAATTAGATTAAGGTGATTAGAAAGTCTCATTAATTAGTAATTAAACAAGTTCACACATGCATGAAATGCAATCCAAGATGAATGACACATTTGGCAGATGGACGCGAACAGATTTGGAGTAATAATGGTGTTAATACTTGTTTGATTTAATTAATATATTTCATTGGTTAGCAACATATGTGAATTTCATTATCGATTTATCAAAAAGTGTGCTTCGAATCAAATGATTCGACTTGCTAACCAGAAATGATGGGAGGTACACATTATTTTAGAATTCAACCATTTAATATCAATAAGAAAAGCAATTTAAGATCAAGAACTCTATCATTTGTTGCAATTGAATGAATTCATGTTATAGACGATTCATGGAAATTCTTATGATAATGAATATAGTCGTTAAGAAAGAGTCAACAGATAATTTCATGGTTAATGAATGTAAAATAGTTCTTGTAACATGAAGTGGAGCCTAATTAGATTAAGGAGATTAGAAAGTCTCATTAATTAGTAATTAAACAAGTTCACACAGATATGAAATCCAGTCCAAGATGAATGACTCATTTGGCTGATCGACGCAAACAAAGTTGGAGTAATAATGGTGTTAATACTTGTTTGATTTAATTAATATACTTCACTGTTTAGCAACATATGTCAATTTGACTATCGCTTTATCAAAAAGTGTGCTTGGAATCAAATGATTCGACTTGCTAACCAGAAATGATGGGAGGTACTCTTTATTTTATAATTCAACCAATTAATATCAATAAGAAATGCAATTCAAGATCAAGGACTCTATTGTTTGTTGCAATTGAATGAATTCATGTTATAGACGATTCATGGAAATTGTTA
The DNA here is from genome assembly GCA_037897445.1 of Ceriops zippeliana. NCBI lineage: Eukaryota > Viridiplantae > Streptophyta > Magnoliopsida > Malpighiales > Rhizophoraceae > Ceriops > Ceriops zippeliana. The sequence continues at coordinate 50,270 of JBAPLH010001585.1, forward strand.
TGATAATAAATATAGTCGTTAAGAAAGAGTCAACAGATAATTTCATGGTTAATGAATGCAAAATAGTTCTTGTAATAAGAAGAGGAGCCTAATTAGATTAAGGTGATTAGAAAGTCTCATTAATTATTAATTAAACAAGTTCAAATTGGCATGAAATGCAATCCAAGATGAATGACTCATTTGGCTGATGGACGGAAACAAATTTGGAGTAATAATGGTGTTAATACTTGTTTGATTTAATTAATATACTTCATTGTTTAGCAACATATATCAATTTGATTATCGCTTTATCAAAAATTGTGTTTGGAATCAAAAGATTCGACTTTCTAAACACAAAGGATGGGAGGTACTCTTTATTTTGGAATTCAACCAATTAATATCAATAAGAAATGCAATTTAAGATCGAGAATTCTATTCTTTGGTTCAATTGAATGAATTCATGTTATAGACGATTCATGGAAATTGTTTCCATAATGAATGCAGTCGTTAAGAAAGAGTCAACATATAATTTCATGGTTAATGAATGTAAAATAGTTCTTGTAACAAGAAGAGGAGCCTAATAAGATTAAGGTCATTAGAAAGTCTCATTAATTAGTAATTAAACAAGTTCACACATGCATGAAATGCAGTCCAAGATGAATGACTCATTTGGCTGATGGACGCAAACAAATTTGGAGTAATAATGGTGTTAATACTTGTTTGATTTAATTAATATACTTCATTGTTTAGCAACATATGTCAATTTCATTATCGCTTTATCAACAAGTGTGCTTGGAATCAAATGATTCGACTTGCTAACCAGAAATGATGGAAGGTACTGTTTATTTTAGAATTCAACCAATTAATATCAATAAGAAATGCAATTCAAGATCAAGGACTCTATTGTTTGTTGCAATTGAATGAATTCATGTTATAGACGATTCATGGAAATTCTTCTGATAATGAATATAGTCGTTAAGAAAGAGTCAACAGATAATTTCATGGTTAATGAATGTAAAATAGTTCTTGTAACAAGAAGAGGAGCCTAATTAGATTAAGGTGATTAGAAAGTCTCATTAATTAGTAATTAAACATGTTCACACAGGCATCAAATGCAGTCCAAGATGAATGACTCATTTGGCTGATGGACGCAAACAAATTTGGAGTAATAATGGTGGTAATACTTGTTTGATTTAATTAATATACTTCATTGTTTAGCAACATATGTCAATTTCATTATCACTTTATCAAAATGTGTGCTTGGAATCAAATGACTCGACTTGCTAACCAGAAATGATGGGAGGTACTGTTTATTTTAGAATTCAACCAATTAATATCAATAACAAATGCAATTCAAGATCAAGGACTCTATTGTTTGTTGCATTTGAATGAAATCATGTCATAAACGATTCATGGAAATTCTTATGATAATGAATATAGTCGTTAAGAAAGAGTCAACAGATAATTTCATGGTTAAGGAATGTAAAATAGTTCTTGTAACAAGAAGAGGAGCCTAATTATATTAAGGTGATTAGAAAGTCTCATTAATTATTAATTAAACAAGTTCAAATTGGCATGAAATGCAATCCAAGATGAATGACACATTTGGCTGATGGACGCAAACAGATTTGGAGTAATAATGGTGTTAATACTTGTTTGACTTAATTAATATATTTCATTGGTTAGCAACATATGTCAATTTCATTATCGCTTTATCAAAAAGTGTGCTTGGAATCAAATGATTCGACTTGCTAACCAGAAATGATGGGAGGTACTGTTTATTTTAGAATTCAACCAATTAATATCAATAAGAAATGCAATTCAAGATCAAGGACTCTATTGTTTGTTGCAATTGAATGAATTCATGTTATAGACGATTCATGGAAATTGTTATGATAATAAATATAGTCATTAAGAAAGAGTCAACAGATAATTTCATGGTTAATGAATGTAAAATAGTTCTTGTAATAAGAAGAGGAGCCTAATTAGATTAAGGTGATTAGAAAGTCTCATTAATTAGTAATTAAACAAGTTCACACAGGCATGAAATGCAGTCCAAGATGAATGACTCATTTGGCTGATGGACGCAAACAAATTTGGAGTAGTAATGGTGGTAATACTTGTTTGATTTAATTAAAATACTTCATTGTTTAGCAACATATGTCAATTTCATTATCGCTTTATCAAAAAGTGTACTTGGAATCAAATGATTCGACTTGCTAACCAGAAATGATGGGAGGTACTGTTTATTTTAGAATTCAACCAATTAATATCAATAAGAAATGCAATTCGAAATCAAGGACTCTATTATTTGTTGCAATTGAATGAATTCATGTTATAGACGATTCATGGAAATTGTTATGATAATAAATATAGTCGTTAAGAAAGCGTCAACAGATAATTTCATGGTTAATGAATGTAAAATAGTTCTTGTAACGAGAAGAGGAGCCTAATTAGATTAAGGTGATTAGAAAGTCTCATTAATTAGTAATTAAACAAGTTCACACATGCATGAAATGCAGTCCAAGATGAATGACTCATTTGGCTGATGGACGCAAACAAATTTGGAGTAATAATGGTGTTAATACATGTTTGATTTAATTAATATACTTCATTGTTTAGCAACATATGTCAATTTCATTATCGCTTTATCAAAAAGTGTGTTTGGAATCAAAAGATTCGATTTTCTAAACAAAAATGATGGGAGGTACTCTTTATTTTGGAATTCAACCAATTAATATCAATAAGAGATGCAATTTAAGATCGAGAATTCTATTTTTTGGTTCAATTCAGTGAATTCATGTTATAGAGGATTCATGGAAATTGTTTTCATAATGAATGTAGTCGTTAAGAAAGAGTCAACATATAATTTTATGGTCAATGCATAAAAAATAGTTCTTGAAACAAGAAGAGGAGCCTAATTAGCTTGAGGCGATTAGAAAGTGTCATTATTTAGGAACTAAACAAGTTCCCATTGGCATGAAATGCAATCGAAGGTGAATGACACATTTGGCAGATGGACGCGAACAGATTTGGAGTAATAATGGTGTTAATACTTGTTTGATTTAATTAATATATTTCATTGGTTAGCAACATATGTGAATTTCATTATCGATTTATCAAAAAGTGTGTGCTTCGAATCAAATGATTCGACTTGCTAACCAGAAATGATGGGAGGTACACATTATTTTAGAATTCAACCATTTAATATCAATAAGAAAAGCAATTTAAGATCAAGAACTCTATCATTTGTTGCAATTGAATGAATTCATGTTATAGACGATTCATGGAAATTCTTATGATAATGAATATAGTCGTTAAGAAAGAGTCAACAGATAATTTCATGGTTAATGAATGTAAAATAGTTCTTGTAACATGAAGTGGAGCCTAATTAGATTAAGGAGATTATAAAGTCTGATTAATTAGTAATTAAACAAGTTCACACAGATATGAAATACAGTCCAAGATGAATGACTCATTTGGCTGATCGACGCAAACAAAGTTGGAGTAATAATGGTGTTAATACTTGTTTGATTTAATTAATATACTTCACTGTTTAGCAACATATGTCAATTTGATTATCGCTTTATCAAAAAGTGTGCTTGGAATCAAATGATTCGACTTGCTAACCAGAAATGATGGGAGGTACTCTTTATTTTATAATTCAACCAATTAATATCAATAAGAAATGCAATTCAAGATCAAGGACTCTATTGTTTGTTGCAATTGAATGAATTCATGTTATAGACGATTCATGGAAATTGTTATGATAATAAATATAGTCGTTAAGAAAAGAGTCAACAGATAATTTCATGGTTAATGAATGCAAAATAGTTCTTGTAATAAGAAGAGGAGCCTAATTAGATTAAGGTGATTAGAAAGTCTCATTAATTATTAATTAAACAAGTTCAAATTGGCATGAAATGCAATCCAAGATGAATGACTCATTTGGCTGATGGACGGAAACAAATTTGGAGTAATAATGGTGTTAATACTTGTTTGATTTAATTATATATACTTCATTGTTTAGCAACATATATCAATTTGATTATCGCTTTATCAAAAATTGTGTTTGGAATCAAAAGATTCGACTTTCTAAACACAAAGGATGGGAGGTACTCTTTATTTTGGAATTCAACCAATTAATATCAATAAGAAATGCAATTTAAGATCGAGAATTCTATTCTTTGGTTCAATTGAATGAATTCATGTTATAGACGATTCATGGAAATTGTTTCCATAATGAATGCAGTCGTTAAGAAAGAGTCAACATATAATTTTCATGGTTAATGAATGTAAAATAGTTCTTGTAACAAGAAGAGGAGCCTAATAAGATTAAGGTCATTAGAAAGTCTCATTAATTAGTAATTAAACAAGTTCACACATGCATGAAATGCAGTCCAAGATGAATGACTCATTTGGCTGATGGACGCAAACAAATTTGGAGTAATAATGGTGTTAATACTTGTTTGATTTAATTAATATACTTCATTGTTTAGCAACATATGTCAATTTCATTATCGCTTTATCAACAAGTGTGCTTGGAATCAAATGATTCGACTTGCTAACCAGAAATGATGGAAGGTACTGTTTATTTTAGAATTCAACCAATTAATATCAATAAGAAATGCAATTCAAGATCAAGGACTCTATTGTTTGTTGCAATTGAATGAATTCATGTTATAGACGATTCATGGAAATTCTTCTGATAATGAATATAGTCGTTAAGAAAGAGTCAACAGATAATTTCATGGTTAATGAATGTAAAATAGTTCTTGTAACAAGAAGAGGAGCCTAATTAGATTAAGGTGATTAGAAAGTCTCATTAATTAGTAATTAAACATGTTCACACAGGCATCAAATGCAGTCCAAGATGAATGACTCATTTGGCTGATGGACGCAAACAAATTTGGAGTAATAATGGTGGTAATACTTGTTTGATTTAATTAATATACTTCATTGTTTAGCAACATATGTCAATTTCATTATCACTTTATCAAAATGTGTGCTTGGAATCAAATGACTCGACTTGCTAACCAGAAATGATGGGAGGTACTGTTTATTTTAGAATTCAACCAATTAATATCAATAAGAAATGCAATTCAAGATCAAGGACTCTATTGTTTGTTGCAATTGAATGAAATCATGTCATAAACGATTCATGGAAATTCTTATGATAATGAATATAGTCGTTAAGAAAGAGTCAACAGATAATTTCATGGTTAAGGAATGTAAAATAGTTTCTTGTAACAAGAAGAGAGGAGCCTAATTATATTAAGGTGATTAGAAAGTCTCATTAATTATTAATTAAACAAGTTCAAATTGGCATGAAATGCAATCCAAGATGAATGACACATTTGGCTGATGGACGCAAACAGATTTGGAGTAATAATGGTGTTAATACTTGTTTGACTTAATTAATATATTTCATTGGTTAGCAACATATGTCAATTTCATTATCGCTTTATCAAAAAGTGTGCTTGGAATCAAATGATTCGACTTGCTAACCAGAAATGATGGGAGGTACTGTTTATTTTAGAATTCAACCAATTAATATCAATAAGAAATGCAATTCAAGATCAAGGACTCTATTGTTTGTTGCAATTGAATGAATTCATGTTATAGACGATTCATGGAAATTGTTATGATAATAAATATAGTCATTAAGAAAGAGTCAACAGATAATTTCATGGTTAATGAATGTAAAATAGTTCTTGTAATAAGAAGAGGAGCCTAATTAGATTAAGGTGATTAGAAAGTCTCATTAATTAGTAATTAAACAAGTTCACACAGGCATGAAATGCAGTCCAAGATGAATGACTCATTTGGCTGATGGACGCAAACAAATTTGGAGTAGTAATGGTGGTAATACTTGTTTGATTTAATTAAAATACTTCATTGTTTAGCAACATATGTCAATTTCATTATCGCTTTATCAAAAAGTGTGCTTGGAATCAAATGATTCGACTTGCTAACCAGAAATGATGGGAGGTACTGTTTATTTTAGAATTCAACCAATTAATATCAATAAGAAATGCAATTCGAAATCAAGGACTCTATTATTTGTTGCAATTGAATGAATTCATGTTATAGACGATTCATGGAAATTGTTATGATAATAAATATAGTCGTTAAGAAAGCGTCAACAGATAATTTCATGGTTAATGAATGTAAAATAGTTCTTGTAACGAGAAGAGGAGCCTAATTAGATTAAGGTGATTAGAAAGTCTCATTAATTAGTAATTAAACAAAGTTCACACATGCATGAAATGCAGTCCAAGATGAATGACTCATTTGGCTGATGGACGCAAACAAATTTGGAGTAATAATGGTGTTAATACATGTTTGATTTAATTAATATACTTCATTGTTTAGCAACATATGTCAATTTCATTATCGCTTTATCAAAAAGTGTGTTTGGAATCAAAAGATTCGATTTTCTAAACAAAAATGATGGGAGGTACTCTTTTATTTTGGAATTCAACCAATTAATATCAATAAGAGATGCAATTTTAAGATCGAGAATTCTATTTTTTGGTTCAATTCAGTGAATTCATGTTATAGAGGATTCATGGAAATTGTTTTCATAATGAATGTAGTCGTTAAGAAAGAGTCAACATATAATTTTATGGTCAATGCATAAAAAATAGTTCTTGAAACAAGAAGAGGAGCCTAATTAGCTTGAGGTGATTAGAAAGTGTCATTATTTAGGAACTAAACAAGTTCCCATTGGCATGAAATGCAATCGAAGGTGAATGACACATTTGGCAGATGGACGCGAACAGATTTGGAGTAATAATGGTGTTAATACTTGTTTGATTTAATTAATATATTTCATTGGCTAGCAACATATGTGAATTTCATTATCGATTTATCAAAAAGTGTGCTTCGAATCAAATGATTCGACTTGCTAACCAGAAATGATGGGAGGTACACATTATTTTAGAATTCAACCATTTAATATCAATAAGAAAAGCAATTTAAGATCAAGAACTCTATCATTTGTTGCAATTGAATGAATTCATGTTATAGACGATTCATGGAAATTCTTATGATAATGAATATAGTCGTTAAGAAAGAGTCAACAGATAATTTCATGGTTAATGAATGTAAAATAGTTCTTGTAACATGAAGTGGAGCCTAATTAGATTAAGGAGATTATAAAGTCTGATTAATTAGTAATTAAACAAGTTCACATTGGCATGCAATGCAATCGAAGGTGAATGACACATTTGGCTAATGGACGGAAACAGATTTGCGGTAATAATGGTGTTAATACTTGTTTGATTTAATTAATATAATTCATTGTTTAGCAACATATGTCAATTTCATTTTCGCTTTATCAAAAACTGTGCTAGGAATAAAATGATTCGACTTGCTAACCTGAAATGATGGGAGGTACTCTTTATTTTAGAATTCGACCAATTAATATCAATAAGAAATGCAACTCAAGATCAAGAACTCTATCGTTTGTTGCAATTGAATGAAATCATGTCATAAACGATTCATGGAAATTCTTATGATAATGAATATAGTCGTTAAGAAAGAGTCAACAGATAATTTCATGGTTAAGGAATGTAAAATAGTTCTTGTAACAAGAAGAGGAGCCTAATTATATTAAGGTGATTAGAAAGTCTCATTAATTAGTAATTAAACAAGTTCACACATGCATGAAATGCAGTCCAAGATGAATGACTCATTTGGCTGATGGACGCAAACAAATTTGGAGTAATAATGGTGTTAATACTTGTTTGATTTAATTAATATACTTCATTGTTTAGCAACATATGTCAATTTCATTATCGCTTTATCAAAAAGTGTGCTTGGAATCAAATGATTCGACTTGCTAACCAGAAATGATGGGAGGTACTGTTTATTTTAGAATTCAACCAATTAATATCAATAAGAAATGCAATTCAAGATCAAGGACTCTATTGTTTGTTGCAATTGAATGAATTCATTTTATAGACGATTCATGGAAATTGTTATGATAATAAATATAGTCGTTAAGAAAGAGTCAACAGATAATTTCATGGTTAATGAATGTAAAATAGTTCTTGTAATAAGAAGAGGAGCCTAATTAGATTAAGGTGATTAGAAAGTCTCATTAATTAGTAATTAAACAAGTTCACACAGGCATGAAATGCAGTCCAAGATGAATGACTCATTTGGCTGATGGGCGCAAACAAATTTGGAGTAATAATGGTGTTAATACTTGTTTGATTTAAATAATATACTTCATTGTTTAGCAACATAAGTCAATTTGATTATCGCTTTATCAAAAAGTGTGCTTGGAATCGAAAGATTTGAATTTCTAACCAGAAATGATGGGAGGTACTGTTTATTTTAGAATTCAACCAATTAATATCAATGAGAAATGCAATTCGAAATCAAGGACTCTATTGTTTGTTGCAAGTGAATGAATTCATGTTATAGACGATTCAAGGAAATTCTTATGATATTGAATATAGTCGTTAAGAAAGTGTCAACAGATAATTTCACGGTTAATGAATGTAAAATAGTTCTTGTAACAAGAAGTGGAGCCTAATCAGATTAAGGTGATTAGAAAGTCTCATTAATTTGTAATTAAACAAGTTCACATTGGGATGAAATGCAATCGAAGGTGAATGGCACATTTGGCTGATGGAGGGAAACAGATTTGGAGTAATAATAGTGTTAATACTTGTTTGACTTAATTAATATACTTCATTGTTTAGCAACATATGTCAATTTCATTATCGCTTTATCAAAAATTGTGCTTGGAATCAAATGATTCGACTTGCTAACTAGAAATGATGGGAGGTACTCTTTAATTTAGAATTCAACCAATTAATATCAATAAGAAATGCAATTTAAGATCAAGAACTCTATTGTTTGTTGCAATTAAATGAATTCATGTTATAGACGATTCATGGAAATTGTTATGATAATAAAAATAGTCGTTAAGAAAGAGTCAACAGATAATTTCATGGTTAATGAATGTAAAATAGTTCTTGTAACAAGAAGAGGAGCCTAATTAGATTAAGGTGATTAGAAAGTCTCATTAATTATTAATTAAACAAGTTCAAATTGGCATGAAATACAATCCAAGATGAATGACTCATTTGGCTGATGGACGCAAACAAATTTGTAGTAATAATGGTGCTAATACTTGTTTGATTTAATTAATATACTTCATTGTTTAGCAACATATGTCAATTTGATTATCGCTTTACCAAAAAGTGTGTTTGGAATCAAAAGATTTGACTTTCTAAACAAAAATGATGGGAGGCACTCTTTACTTTGGAATTCAACCAATTAATATCAATAAGAGATGCAATTTAAGATCGAGAATTCTATTTTTTGGTTCAACTGAAGGAATTCATGTTATAGACGATTCATGGAAATTGTTATGATAATAAATATAGTCGTTAAGAAAGAGTCAACAGATAATTTCATGGTTAATGAACGTAAAATAGTTCTTGTAACAAGAAGAGGAGCCTAATTAGATTAAGGTGATTAGAAAGTCACATTAATTATTAATTAAACAAGTTCAAATTGGCATGAAATGCAATCCAAGATGATTTACTCATTTGGCTGATGGACGCAAACAAATTTGGAGTAATAATGGTGTTAATACTTGTTTGATTTAATTAATATACTTCATTGTTTAGCAACATATGTCAATTTCATTATCACTTTATCAAAATGTGTGCTTGGAATCAAATGATTCGACTTGCCAACCAAAAATGATGGGAGGTACTGTTTATTTTAGAATTCAACCAATTAATATCAATAAGAAATGCAATTCAAGATCAAGGACTCTATTGTTTGTTGCAATTGAATGAATTCATGTTATAGACGATTCATGGAAATTGTTATGATAATAAATATAGTCGTTAAGAAAGAGTCAACAGATAATTTCATGGTTAATGAATGTAAAATAGTTCTTGTAACGAGAAGAGGATCCTAATTAGATTAAGGTGATTAGAAAGTATCATTAATAAGTAATTAAACAAGTTCACACAGGCATGAAATGCAGTCCAAGATGAATGACTCATTTGGCTGATGGGCGCAAACAAATTTGGAGTAATAATGGTGTTAATACTTGTTTGATTTAAATAATATACTTCATTGTTTAGCAACATAAGTCAATTTGATTATCGCTTTATCAAAAAGTGTGTTTGGAATCGGAAGATTTGACTTTCTAAACAAAAATGATGGGAGGTACTCTTTATTTTGGAATTCAACCAATTAATATCAATAAGAGATGCAATTTAAGATCGAGAATTCTATTTTTTGGTTCAATTGAATGAATTCATGTTATAGATGATTCATGGAAATTGTTTTCATAATGAATGTAGTCGTTAAGAAAGAGTCAACATATAATTTCAAGGTCAATGCATAAAAAATAGTTCTTGTAAGAAGAAGAGGAGCCTAATTAGCTTGAGGTGATTAGAAAGTCTCATTATTTAGGAACTAAACAAGTTCCCATTGGCATGAAATGCAATCGAAGGTGAATGACACATTTGGCTGATGGACGCAAACAGATTTGGAGTAATAAGGGTGTTAATACTTGTTTGATTTAATTAATATATTTCATTGGTTAGCAACATATGTCAATTTCATTATCGATTTATCAAAAAGTGTGCTTGGAATGTAATGACCCTACTTGCTAACCAGAAATGATGTGAGGTACACTTTATTTTAGAATTCAACCAATTAATATCAATAAGAAATGCAATTTAAGATCAAGAACTCTATTATTTGTTGCAATTGAATGAATTCAAGTTATAGACGATTCATGGAAATTCTTATGATAATGAATATAGTCGTTAAGAAAGAGTCAACAGATAATTTCATGGTTAATGAATGTAAAATAGTTCTTGTAACAAGAAGTGAAGCCTAATCAGATTAAGGTGATTAGAAAGTCTCATTAATTAGTAATTAAACAAGTTCACATTGGCATGCAATGCAATCGAAGGTGAATGACACATTTGGCTGATGGACGGAAACAGATTTGCAGTAATAATGGTGTTAATACTTGTTTGATTTAATTAATATAATTCATTGTTTAGCAACATATGTCAATTTCATTTTCGCTTTATCAAAAACTGTGCTAGGAATAAAATGATTCGACTTGCTAACCTGAAATGATGGGAGGTACTCTTTATTTTAGAATTCAACCAATTAATATCAATAAGAAATGCAATTCAAGATCAAGAACTCTATCGTTTGTTGCAATTGAATGAAATCATGTCATAAACGATTCATGGAAATTCTTATGATAATGAATATAGTCGTTAAGAAAGAGTCAACAGATAATTTCATGGTTAAGGAATGTAAAATAGTTCTTGTAGCAAGAAGAGGAGCCTAATTATATTAGGGTGATTAGAAAGTCTCATTAATTAGTAATTAAACAAGTTCACACATGCATGAAATGCAGTCCAAGATGAATGACTCATTTGGCTGATGGACGCAAACAAATTTGGAGTAATAATGGTGTTAATACTTGTTTGATTTAATTAATATACTTCATTGTTTAGCAACATATGTCAATTTCATTATCGCTTTATCAAAAAGTGTGCTTGGAATCAAATGATTCGACTTGCTAACCAGAAATGATGGGAGGTACTGTTTATTTTAGAATTCAACCAATTAATATCAATAAGAAATGCAATTCAAGATCAAGGACTCTATTGTTTGTTGCAATTGAATGAATTCATGTTATAGACGATTCATGGAAATTGTTATGATAATAAATATAGTCGTTAAGAAAGAGTCAACAGATAATTTCATGGTTAATGAACGTAAAATAGTTCTTGTAACAAGAAGAGGAGCCTAATTAGATTAAGGTGATTAGAAAGTCACATTAATTATTAATTAAACAAGTTCAAATTGGCATGAAATGCAATCCAAGATGATTTACTCATTTGGCTGATGGACGCAAACAAATTTGGAGTAATAATGGTGTTAATACTTGTTTGATTTAATTAATATACTTCATTGTTTAGCAACATATGTCAATTTCATTATCACTTTATCAAAATGTGTGCTTGGAATCAAATGATTCGACTTGCTAACCAAAAATGATGGGAGGTACTGTTTATTTTAGAATTCAACCAATTAATATCAATAAGAAATGCAATTCAAGATCAAGGACTCTATTGTTTGTTGCAATTGAATGAATTCATGTTATAGACGATTCATGGAAATTGTTATGATAATAAATATAGTCGTTAAGAAAGAGTCAACAGATAATTTCATGGTTAATGAATGTAAAATAGTTCTTGTAACGAGAAGAGGAGCCTAATTAGATTAAGGTGATTAGAAAGTCTCATTAATAAGTAATTAAACAAGTTCACACAGGCATGAAATGCAGTCCAAGATGAATGACTCATTTGGCTGATGGACGCAAACAAATTTGGAGTAATAATGGTGTTAATACTTGTTTGATTTAAATAATATACTTCATTGTTTAGCAACATAAGTCAATTTGATTATTGCTTTATCAAAAAGTGTGTTCGGAATCGAAAGATTTGACTTTCTAAACAAAAATGATGGGAGGTACTCTTTATTTTGGAATTCAACCAATTAATATCAATAAGAAATGCAATTCAAGATCAAGGACTCTATTGTTTGGTGTAATTGAATGAATTCATGTTATAGACGATTCATGGAAATTCTTATGATAATGAATATAGTCGTTAAGAAAGAGTCAACAGATAATTTCATGGTTAATGAATGTAAAATAGTTCTTGTAACAAGAAGAGGAGCCTAATTAGATTAAGGTGATTAGAAAGTCTCATTAATTAGTAATTAAACAAGTTCACACATGCATGAAATGCAGTCCAAGATGAATGACTCATTTGGCTGATGGACGCAAACAAATTTGGAGTAATAATGGTGTTAATACTTGTTTGATTTAATTAATATACTTCATTGTTTAGCAACATATGTCAATTTCATTATCGCTTTATCAAAAAGTGTGCTTGGAATCAAATGATTCGACTTGCTAACAAGAAATGATGGGAGGTACTCTTTATTTTAGAATTCAACCAGTTAATATCGATAAGAAATGCAATTCAAGATCAAGAACTCTATTGTTTGTTGCAATTGAATGAATTCATGTTATAGACGATTCAAGGAAATTCTTATGATATTGAATATAGTCGTTAAGAAAGTGTCAACAGATAATTTCACGGTTAATGAATGTAAAATAGTTCTTGTAACAAGAAGTGGAGCCTAATCAGATTAAGATGATTAGAAAGTCTCATTAATTAGTAATTAAACAAGTTCACATTGGGATGAAATGCAATCGAAGGTGAATGGCACATTTGGCTGATGGAGGGAAACAGATTTGGAGTAATAATAGTGTTAATACTTGTTTGACTTAATTAATATACTTCATTGTTTAGCAACATATGTCAATTTCATTATCGCTTTATCAAAAATTGTGCTTGGAATCAAATGATTCGACTTGCTAACTAGAAATGATGGGAGGTACTCTTTAATTTAGAATTCAACCAATTAATATCAATAAGAAATGCAATTTAAGATCAAGAACTCTATTGTTTGTTGCAATTAAATGAATTCATGTTATAGACGATTCATGGAAATTGTTATGATAATAAATATAGTCGTTAAGAAAGAGTCAACAGATAATTTCATGGTTAATGAATGTAAAATAGTTCTTGTAACAAGAAGAGGAGCCTAATTAGATTATGGTGATTAGAAAGTCTCATTAATTATTAATTAAACAAGTTCAAATTGGCAAGAAATACAATCCAAGATGAATGACTCATTTGGCTGATGGACGCAAACAAATTTGTAGTAATAATGGTGCTAATACTTGTTTGATTTAATTAATATACTTCATTGTTTAGCAACATATGTCAATTTGATTATCGCTTTACCAAAAATTGTGTTTGGAATCAAAAGATTTGACTTTCTAAACAAAAATGATGGGAGGTACTCTTTATTTTGGAATTCAACCAATTAATATCAATAAGAGATGCAATTTAAGATCGAGAATTCTATTTTTTGGTTCAACTCAAGGAATTCATGTTATAGACGATTCATGGAAATTGTTATGATAATAAATATAGTCGTTAAGAAAGAGTCAACAGATAATTTCATGGTTAATGAACGTAAAATAGTTCTTCTAACAAGAAGAGGAGCCTAATTAGATTAAGGTGATTAGAAAGTCACATTAATTATTAATTAAACAAGTTCAAATTGGCATGAAATGCAATCCAAGATGATTTACTCATTTGGCTGATGGACGCAAACAAATTTGGAGTAATAATGGTGTTAATACTTGTTTGATTTAATTAATATACTTCATTGTTTAGCAACATATGTCAATTTGATTATCGCTTTATCAAAAAGTGTGTTTGGAATCAAAAGATTCGACTTTCTAAACAAAAATGATGGGAGGTACTCTTTATTTTGGAATTCAACCAATTAATATCAATAAGAGATGCAATTTAAGATCAAGAATTCTATTTTTTGGTTCAATTGAATGAATTCATGTTATAAACGATTCATGGAAATTGTTTTCATAATGAATGTACTCGTTAAGAAATAGTCAACATATAATTTCATGGTCAATGCATAAAAAATAGTTCTTGTAAGAAGAAGAGGAGCTTAATTAGCTTGAGGTGATTAGAAAGTGTCATTATTTAGGAACTAATCAAGTTCCCATTGGCATGAAATGCAATGGAAGGTGAATGACACATTTGGCTGATGGACGCTAACAGATTTGGAGTAATAATGGTGCTAATACTTGTTTGATTTAATTAATATATTTTATTGGTTAGCAACATATGTCAATTTCATTATCGATTTATCAAAAAGTGTGCTTGGAATGAAATGATTCGACTTGCTAACCAGAAATGATGGGAGGTTCACTTTATTTTAGAATTCAACCAATTAATTGCAATAAGAAATGCAATTTAAGATCAAGAACTCTATTGTTTGTTGCAATTGAATGAATTCATGTTATAGACGATTCATGGAAATTCTTATGATAATAAATATAGTCGTTAAGAAAGAGTCAACAGATAATTTCATGGTTAATGAATGTAAAATAGTTCTTGTAACAAGAAGAGGAGCCTAATTAGATTAAGGTGATTTGAAATTCTCATTAATTAGTAATTAAACAAGTTCACACATGCATGAAATGCAGTCCAAGATGAATGACTCATTTGGCTGATGGACGCAAACAAATTTGGAGTAATAATGGTGTTAATACTTGTTTGATTTAAATAATATACTTCATTGTTTAGCAACATATGTCAATTTCATTATCGCTTTATCAAAAAGTGTGCTTGGAATCAAATGATTCGACTTGCTAACCAGAAATGATGGGAGGTACTGTTTATTTTAGAATTCAACCAATTAATATCAATAAGAAATGCAATTCAAGATCAAGGACTCTATTGTTTGTTGCAATTGAATGAATTCATGTTATAAACGATTCATGGAAATTGTTATGATATTAAATATAGTCGTTAAGAAAGAGTCAACAGATAATTTCATGGTTAATGAATGTAAAATAGTTCTTGTAACAAGAAGAGGAGCCTAATTAGATTAAGGTGATTAGAAAGTCTCATTAATTAGTAATTAAACAAGTTCACACAGGCATGAAATGCAGTCCAAGATGAATGACTCATTTGGCTGATGGACACAAACAAATTTGGAGTAATAATGGTGTTAATACTTGTTTGATTTAATTAATATACTTCATTGTTTAGCAACATATGTCAATTTCACCATCGCTTTATCAAAAAGTGTGCTTGGAATCAAATGATTCGACTTGCTAACAACAAATGATGGGAGGTACTGTTTATTTTAAAATTCAACCAATTAATATCAATAAGAAATGCAATTCAAGATCAAGGACTCTATTGTTTGTTGCAATTGAATGAATTCATGTTATAGACGATTCATGGAAATTCTTATGATAATAAATATAGTCGTTAAGAAAGAGTCAACAGATAATTTCATGGTTAATGAATGTAAAATAGTTCTTGTAAGAAGAAGAGGAGCCTAATTAGATTAAGGTGATTAGAAAGTCTCATTAATTAGTAATTAAACACGATCACACAGGCATGAAATGCAGTCCAAGATGAATGACTCATTTGGCTGATGGACGCAAACAAATTTGGAGTAATAATGGTGGTAATACTTGTTTGATTTAATTAATATACTTCATTGTTTAGCAACATATGTCAATTTCATTATCGCTTTATCAAAAAGTGTGCTTGGAATCAAATGATTCGACTTGCTAACCAGAAATGATGGGAGGTACTCTTTATTTTAGAATTCAACCAATTAATATCAATAAGAAATGCAATTCAAGATCAAGAACTCTATTGTTTGTTGCAAATGAATGAATTCCTGTTATATACGATTCAAGGAAATTCTTATGATATTGAATATAGTCGTTAAGAAAGAGTCAACAGATAATTTCACGGTTAATGAATGTAAAATAGTTCTTGTAACAAGAAGTGGAGCCTAATCAGGTTAAGGTGATTAGAAAGTCTCATTAATTAGAAATTAAACAAGTTCACATTGGGATGAAATGCTATCGAAGGTGAATGACACATTTGGCTGATGGACGGAAACAGATTTGGAGTAATAATGGTGTTAATACTTGTTTGACTTAATTAATATACTTCATTGTTTAGCAACATATGTCAATTTCATTATCGCTTTATCAAAAAGTGTGCTTGGAATCAAATGATTCGACTTGCTAACTAGAAATGATGGGAGGTACTCTTTAATTTCGAATTCAACTAATTAATATCAATAAGAAATGCAATTTAAGATCGAGAACTCTATTATTTGTTGCAAATGAATCATTTCATGTTATGGACGATTCATGGAAATTGTTTTCATAATGAGTATAGACTTTAAGAATGAGTCCACAGATAATTTAATGGTTAATGCAAGAAAAACATTTGGCTGATGGACGCAAACAAATTTGGAGTAATAATGGTGTTAATACATGTTCGATTTAATTAATATACTTCATTGTTTAGCAACATATGTCGATTTCATTATCACTTTATCAAAAAGTGTGCTTGGAATCAAATGATTCGACTTGCTATCCAGAAATGATGGGAGGTACTGTTTATTTTAGAATTCAACCAATTAATATCAATAAGAAATGCAATTCAAGATCAAGGATTCTATTGTTTGTTGCAATTGAATGAATTCATGTTATAGACGATTCATGGAAATTGTTATGATAATAAATATAGTCGTTAAGAAAGAGTCAACAGATAATTTCATGGTTAATGAATGTAAAATAGTTCTTGTAACAAGAAGAGGAGCCTAATTAGATTAAGGTGATTACAAAGTCTAATTAATTAGTAATTAAACAAGTTCACACAGGCATGAAATGCAGTCCAAGATGAATGACTCATTTGGCTGATGGACGCAAACAAATTTGGAGTAATAATGGTGTTAATACATGTTCGATTTAATTAATATACTTCATTGTTTAGCAACATATGTCGATTTCATTATCACTTTATCAAAATGTGTGTTTGGAATCCAATGATTCGACTTGCTAACCTGAAATGATGGAAGGAACTCTTTATAAAGAATTCAACCAATTAATATCAATAAGAAATGCAATTTAAGATCGAGAATTCTATTTTTTGTTGCAATTGAATGAATTCATGTTATAGACGATTCATGGAAATTGTTTTCATAATGAATATAGTCGTTAAGAAAGAGTCAACAGATAATTTCATGGTTAATGAATGTAAAATAGTTCTTGTAACAAGAAGAGGAGCCTAATTAGATTATGGTGATTAGAAAGTCTCATTAATTAGTAATTAAACAAGTTCAAATTGGCATGAAATGCAATCCAAGATGAATGACACATTTGGCTGATGGATGCAAACAAATTTGGAGTAATAATGCTGTTAGTACTTGTTTGATTTAATTAATATATTTCATTGGTTAGCAACATATGTCAATTTCATTATCGATTTATCAAAATGTGTGCTTGGAATCAAATGATTCGACTTGCTAACCAGAAATAATGGGAGGTACACTTTATTTTAGAATTCAACCAATTAATATCAATAAGAAATGCAATTTAAGATCAAGAACTCTATTGTTTGTTGCAATTGAATGAATTCATGTTATAGACGATTCATGGAAATTCTTATGATAATGAATATAGTCGTTAAGAAAGAGTCAAGAGATAATTTCATGGTTAATGAATGTAAAATAGTTCTTGTAATAAGAAGAGGAGCCTAATTAGATTAAGGTGTTTAGAAAGTCTCATTAATTATTAATTAAACAAGTTCAAATTGGCATGAAATGCAATCCAAGATGATTTACTCATTTGGCTGATGGACGCAAACAAATTTGGAGTAATAATGGTGTTAATACTTGTTTGATTTAATTAATATACTTCATTGTTTAGCAACATATGTCAATTTGATTATCGCTTTATCAAAAAGTGTGTTTGGAATCAAAAGATTCGACTTTCTAAACAAAAATGATGGGAGGTACTCTTTATTTTGGAATTCAACCAATTAATATCAATAAGAGATGCAATTTAAGATCGAGAATTCTATTTTTTGGTTCAATTGAATGAATTCTTGGTATAGACGATTCATGGAAATTGTTTTCATAATGAATGTAGTCGTTAAGAAAGAGTCAACATATAATTTCATGGTCAATGCATAAAAAATAATTCCTGTAAGAAGAAAAGGAGCCTAATTAGCTTGAGGTGATTAGAAAGTCTCATTATTTAGGAACTAAACAAGTTCCCATTGGCATGAAATGCAATGGAAGGTGAATGACACATTTGGCTGATGGACGCAAACAGATTTGGAGTAATAATGGTGTTAATACTTGTTTGATTTAATTAATATATTTCATTGGTTAGCAACATATGTCAATTTCATTATCGCTTTATCAAAAAGTGTGCATGGAATCAAATGATTCGACTTGCTAACCAGAAATGATGGGAGGTACTGTTTATTTTAGAATTCAACCAATTAATATCAATAAGAAATGCAATTCAAGATCAAGGACTCTATTGTTTGTTGCAATTGAATGAATTCATGTTATAGACGATTCATGGAAATTGTTATGATAATAAATATAGTCGCTAAGAAAGAGTCAACAGATAATTTCATGGTTAATGACTGTAAAATAGTTCTTGTAACAAGAAGAGGAGCCTAATTAGATTAAGGTGATTAGAAAGTCTCATTAATAAGTAAATAAACAAGTTCACACATGCATGAAATGCAGTCCAAGATGAATGACTCATTTGGTTGATGGACGCAAACAAATTTGGAGTAATAATGGTGTTAATACTTGTTTGATTTAATTAATATATTTCATTGGTTAGCAACATATGTCAATTTCATTATCGCTTTATCAAAAAGTTTGCATGGAATCAAATGATTCGACTTGCTAACCAGAAATGATGGGAGGTACTGTTTATTTTAGAATTCAACCAATTAATATCAATAAGAAATGCAATTCCAGATCAAGGACTCTATTGTTTGTTGCAATTGAATGAATTCATGTTATAGACGATTCATGGAAATTGTTATGATAATAAATATAGTCGCTAAGAAAGAGTCAACAGATAATTTCATGGTTAATGACTGTAAAATAGTTCTTGTAACAAGAAGAGGAGCCTAATTAGATTAAGGTGATTAGAAAGTCTCATTAATAAGTAAATAAACAAGTTCACACATGCATGAAATGCAGTCCAAGATGAATGACTCATTTGGCTGATGGACGCAAAAAATTTGGAGTAATAATGGTGTTAATACTTGTTTGATTTAATTAATATACTTCATTGTTTAGGAACATATGTCAATTTCATTATCGCTTTATCAAAAAGTGTGCTTGGAATCAAATGATTCGAATTGCTAACCAGAAATGATGGGAGGTACTTTTTATTTTAGAATTCAACCAATTAATATCAATAAGAAATGCAATTCAAGATCAAGGACACTATTGTTATTTGCAATTGAATGAATTCATGTTATAGACGATTCATGGAAATTGTTATGATAATAAATATAGTCGTTAAGAAAGAGTCAACAGATAATTTCATGGTTAATGACTGTAAAATAGTTCTTGTAACAAGAAGAGGAGCCTAATTAGATTAAGGTGATGAGAAAGTCTCATTAATAAGTAATTAAACAAGTTCACACATGCATGAAATGCAGTCCAAGATGAATGACTCATTTGGCTGATGGACGTAAACAAATTTGGAGTAATAATGGTGTTAATACTTGTTTGATTTAAATAATATACTTCATTGTTTAGCAACATATGTCAATTTCATTATCGCTTTATCAAAAAGTGTGCTTGGAATCAAATGATTCGACTTGCTAACAAGAAATGATGGGAGGTACTGTTTATTTTAGAATTCAACCAATTAATATCAATAAGAAATGCAATTCAAGATCAAGGACTCTATTGTTTGTTGCAATTGAATGAATTCATGTTATAGACGATTCATGGAAATTGTTATGATAATAATTATAGTCGTTAAGAAAGAGTCAACAGATAATTTCATGGTTAATGAATGTAAAATAGTTCTTGTAACAAGAAGAGGAGCCTAATTAGATTAAGGTGATTAGAAAGTCTCATTAATTAGTAATTAAACAAGATCACAAAGGCATGAAATGCAGTCCAAGATGAATGACTCATTTGGCTGATGGACGCAAACAAATTTGGAGTAATAATGGTGGTAATACTTGTTTGATTTAATTAATATACTTCATTGTTTAGCAACATATGTCAATTTCATTATCGCTTTATCAAAAAGTTTGCTTGGAATCAAATGATTCGACTTGCTAACCAGAAATGATGGGAGGTACTCTTTATTTTAGAATTCAACCAATTAATATCAATAAGAAATGCAATTCAAGATCAAGAACTCTATTGTTTGTTGCAATTGAATGAATTCCTGTTATAGACGATTCAAGGAAATTCTTATGATATTGAATATAGTCGTTAAGAAAGAGTCAACAGATAATTTCATGGTTAATGAATGTAAAATAGTGCTTGTAATAAGAAGAGGAGCCTAATTAGATTAAGGTGATTAGAAAGTCTCATTAATTAGTAATTAAACAAGTTCACACATGCATGAAATGGAGTCCAAGATGAATGACTCATTTGGCTGATGGACGCAAACAAATTTGGAGTAATAATGGTGTTAATACTTGTTTGATTTAATTAATATACTACATTGTTTAGCAACATATGTCAATTTCATTATCGCTTTATCAAAAAGTGTGCTTGGAATCAAATGATTCGACTTGCTATCCAGAAATGATGGGAGGTACTGTTTATTTTAGAATTCAACCAATTAATATCAATAAGAAATGCAATTCAAGATCAAGGACTCTATTGTTTGTTGCAATTGAATGAATTCATGTTATAGATGATTCATGGAAATTGTTATGATAATAAATATTGTCGTTAAGAAAGAGTCAACAGATAATTTCATGGTTAATGAATGTAAAATAGTTCTTATAACAAGAAGAGGAGCCTAATTAGATTAAGGTGATTAGAATGTCTCATTAATTAGTAATTAAACAAGTTCACACAGGCATGAAATGCAGTCCAAGATGAATGACTCATTTGGCTGATGGACGAAAACAAATTTGGAGTAATAATGGTGTTAATACATGTTCGATTTAATTAATATACTTCATTGTTTAGCAACATATGTCAATTTCATTATCGCTTTATCGAAAAGTGTGCTTGGAATCAAATGATTCGAGTTGCTAACCAGAAATGATGGGAGGTACACTTCATTTTAGAATTCAACCAATTAATATCAATAAGAAATGCAATTTAAGATCAAGAACTCTATTGTTTGTTGCAATTGAATGAATTCATGTTATAGACGATTCATGGAAATTCTTATGATAATGAATATAGTCGTCAAGAAAGAGTCAACAGATAATTTCATGGTTAATGAATGTAAAATAGTTCTTGTAACAAGAAGAGTAGCCTAATTAGATTAAGGTGATTAGAAAGTCTCATTAATTATTAATTAAACAAGTTCAAATTGGCATGAAATGCAATCCAAGATGATTTACTCATTTGGCTGATGGACGCAAACAAATTTGGAGTAATAATAGTGTTAATACTTGTTTGATTTAATTAATATACTTCATTGTTTAGCAACATATGTCAATTTGATTATCGCTTTATCAAAAAGTGTGTTTGGAATCAAAAGATTCGACTTTCTAAACAAAAATGATGGGAGGTACTCTTTATTTTGGAATTCAACCAATTAATATCAATAAGAGATGCAATTTAAGATCGAGAATTCTATTTTTTGGTTCAATTGAATGAATTCTTGTTATAGACGATTCATGAAAATTGTTTTCATAATGAATGTAGTCGTTAAGAAAGAGTCAACATATAATTTCATGGTCAATGCATAAAAAATAGTTCCTATAAGAAGAAAAGGAGCCTAATTAGCTTGAGGTGATTAGAAAGTCTCATTATTTAGGAACTAAACAAGTTCCCATTGGCATGAAATGCAATGGAAGGTGAATGACACATTTGGCTGATGGATGCAAACAGATTTGGAGTAATAATGGTGTTAATACTTGTTTGATTTAATTAATATATTTCATTGGTTAGCAACATATGTCAATTTCATTATCGCTTTATCAAAAAGTGTGCGTGGAATCAAATGATTCGACTTGCTAACCAAAATGATGGGAGGTACTGTTTATTTTAGAATTCAACCAATTAATATCAATAAGAAATGCAATTCAAGATCAAGGACTCTATTGTTTGTTGCAATTGAATGAATTCATGTTATAGACGATTCATGGAAATTGTTATAATAATAAATATAGTCGCTAAGAAAGAGTCAACAGATAATTTCATGGTTAATGACTGTAAAATAGTTCTTGTAACAAAAAGAGGAGCCTAATTAGATTAAGGTGATTAAAAAGTCTCATTAATAAGTAAATAAACAAGTTCACACATGCATGAAATGCAGTCCAAGATGAATGACTCATTTGGCTGATGGACGCAAACAAATTTGGAGTAATAATGGTGTTAATACTTGTTTGATTTAATTAATATACTTCATTGTTTAGGAAGATATGTCAATTTCATTATCGCTTTATCAAAGAGTGTGCTTGGAATCAAATGATTCGAATTGATAACCAGAAATGATGGGAGTTACTTTTTATTTTAGAATTCAACGAATTAATATCAATAAGAAATGCAATTCAAGATCAAGGACACTATTGTTTGTTGCAATTGAATGAATTCATGTTATAGACGATTCATGGAAATTGTTATGATAATAAATATAGTCGTTAAGAAAGAGTCAACAGATAATTTCACGGTTAATGACTGTAAAATAGTTCTTGTAACAAGAAGAGGAGCCTAATTAGATTAAGGTGATTAGAAAGTCTCATTAATTAGAAATTAAACAAGATAACACAGGCATGAAATGCAGTCCAAGATGAATGACTCATTTGGCTGATGGACGTAAACAAATTTGGAGTAATAATGGTGGTAATACTTGTTTGATTTAATTAATATACTTCATTGTTTAGCAACATATGTCAATTTCATTATCGCTTTATCAAAAAGTGTGCTTGGAATCAAATGATTCGACTTGCTAACCAGAAATGATGGGAGGTACTCTTTATTTTAGAATTCAACCAATTAATATCAATAAGAAATGCAATTCAAGATCAAGAACTCTATTGTTTGTTGCAAGTGAATGAATTCATGTTATAGACGATTCAAGGAAATTCTTATGATATTGAATATAGTCGTTAAGAAAGAGTCAACAGATAATTTCATGGTTAATGAATGTAAAATAGTTCTTGTAACAAGATGTGGAGCCTAATCAGATTAAGGTGATTAGAAAGTCTCATTAATTAGTAATTAAACAAGTTCACATTGGGATGAAATGCAATCGAAGGTGAATGACACATTTGGCTGATAGACGGAAACAGATTTGGAGTAATAATGGTGTTAATACTTGCTTGACTTAATTAATATACTTCATTGTTTAGCAACATATGTCAATTTCATTATCGCTTTATCAAAAAGTGTGCTTGGAATCAAATGATTCGACTTGCTAACTAGAAATGATGGGAGGTACTCTTTAATTTAGAATTCGACCAATTAATATCAATAAGAAATGCAATCTAAGATCGAGAACTCTATTATTTGTTGCAAATGAATCATTTCATGTTATGGACGATTCATGGAAATTGTTTTCATAATGAGTATAGACTTTAAGAACGAGTCCACAGATAATTTAATGGTTAATGCAAGAAAAATATTTCTTGTAATAAGAAGAAGAACCTAATTAGCTTGAGATGATTAAAAAGTCTCATTATTTAGGAACTAAACAAGTTCACATTGGCATGAAATGCAATCCAAGGTGAATGACACATTTGGCTGATGCACGCAAACAGATTTGGAGTAATAATGGTGTTAATACTTGTTTGATTTAATTAATATACTTCATTGTTTAGCAATATATGTCAATTTGATTATCGCTTTCTCAAAAAGTGTGTTTGGAATCAAAAGATTTGACTTTCTAAACACAAATGATGGGAGGTACTCTTTATTTTGGAATTCAACCAATTAATATCATTAAGAAATGCAATTTGAGATCAAGAACTCTATTGTTTGTTGCAATTGAAAGAATTCATGCTAGAGACGATTCATGGAAATTCTTATGATAATGAAGATTGTCGTTAAGAAAGAGTCAACAGATAATTTCATGGTTAATGAATGTAAAATAGTTCTTGTAACAAGAAGAGGAGCCTAATTAGATTAAGGTGGTTATAAAGTCTCATTAATTAGTAATTAAACAAGTTCAAATTGGCATGAAATGCAATCCAAGATGAATGACTCATTTGGCTGATGGACGCAAACAAATTTTGAGTAATAATGGTGTTAATACATGTTCGATTTAATTAATATACTTCATTGTTTAGCAACATATGTCGATTTCATTATCACATTATCAAAAAGTGTGTTTGGAATCAAATGATTCGACTTGCTAACCTGAAATGATGGAAGGTACACTTTATAAAGAATTCAACCAATTAATATCAATAAGAAATGCAATTTAAGATCGATAATTCTATTTTTTGTTGCAATTGAATGAATTCATATTATAGACGATTCATGAAAATTGTTTTCATAATGAATATAGTCGTTAAGAAAGAGTCAACATATAATTTCATGGTCAATGCATGAAAAATAATTCTTGTAACAAGAAGAGGAGCCTAATTAGCTTGAGGTGATTAGAAAGTCTCATTATTTTGGAACTAAACAAGTTCACATTTGGATGAAGTGCAATCGAAGGTGAATGACACATTTGGCTGATGGATGCAAACGGATTTAGAGTAATAATTGTGTTAATACTTGTTTGATATAATTAATATATTTCATTGGTTAGCAACATATGTGAATTTCATTATCGATTCAACAAAAAGTGTGCTTGGAATCAAATGATTCGACTTGCTATCTAGAAATGATGGGAGGTACACTTTATTTTAGAATTCAACTAATTAATATCAATAAGAAATGCAATTCAAGATCAAGAACTCTATTGTTTGTTGCAATTGAATGAATTCATGTTAGAGACGATTCATGGAAATTGTTATGATAATGAATATAGTCGTTAAGAAAGAGTCAACAGATAATTTCATGGTTAAAGAATGTAAAATAGTTCTTGTAACAAGAAGAGGAGCCTAATTAGATTAAGGTGATTAGAAAGTCTCATTAATTAGTAATTAAACAAGTTCACATAGGCATGAAATGCAGTCCAAGATGAATGACTCATTTGGCTGATGGACGCAAACAAATTTGGAGTAATAATGGTGTTAATACATGTTCGATTTAATTAATATACTTCATTGTTTAGAAACATATGTCGATTTCATTATCACTTTATCAAAAAGTGTGTTTGGAATCCAATGATTCGACTTGCTAACCTGAAATGATGGAAGCTACTCTTTATAAAGAATTCAACCAATTAATATCAAATAGAAATGCAATTTAAGATCGAGAATTCTATTTTTTGTTGCAATTGAATGAATTCATGTTATAGACAATTCATGGAAATTGTTTTCATAATGAATATAGTCGTTAAGAAAGCGTCAACGGATAATTTCATGGTTAATGAATGTAAAATAGTTCTTGTAACAAGAAGAGGAGCCTAATTAGATTAAGGTGATTAGAAAGTCTCATTAATTAGTAATTAAACAAGTTCACACAGTCATGAAATGCAGTCCAAGATGAATGACTAATTTGGCTGATGGAAGCAAACAAATTTGGAGTAATAATGGTGTTAATACTTGTTTGATTTAATTAATATACTTCGTTGTTTAGCAACATATGTCAATTTCATTATCGCTTTATCAAAAAGTGTGCTTGGAATCAAATGATTCGACTTGCTAACCAGAAATGATGGGAGGTACTCTTTATTTTAGAATTCAACCAATTAATATCAATAAGAAATGCAATTCAAGATCAAGAACTCTATTGTTTGTTGCAATTGAATGAATTCATGTTATAGACGATTCATGGAAATTCTTATGATAATGAAGATAGTCGTTAAGTAAGAGTCAACAGATAATTTCGTGGTTAATGAATGTAAAATAGTTCTTGTAACAAGAAGAGGAGCCTAATTAGATTAAGGTGATTAGAAAGTCTCATTAATTAGTAATTAAACAACTTCAAATTGGCATGAAATGCAATCCAAGATGAATGACTCATTTGGCTGATGGACGCAAACAAATTTTGAGTAATCATGGTGTTAATACTTGTTTGATTTAATTAATATACTTCGTTGTTTAGCAACATATGTCAATTTCATTATCGCTTTATCAAAAAGTGTGCTTGGAATCAAATGATTCGACTTGCTAAGCAGAAATGATGGGAGGTACTCTTTATTTTAGAATTCAACCAATTAATATCAATAAGAAATGCAATTCAAGATCAAGAACTCTATTGTTTGTTGCAATTTAATGAATTCATGTTATAGACGATTGATGGAAATTCTTATGATAATGAAGATAGTCGTTAAGAAAGAGTCAACAGATAATTTCATGGTTAATGAATGTAAAATAGTGCTTGTAACAAGAAGAGGAGCCTAATTAGATTAAGGTGATTAGAAAGTCTCATTAATTAGTAATTAAACAAGTTCAAATTGGCATGAAATGCAATCTAAGATGAATGACTCATTTGGCTGATGGATGCAAACAAATTTTGAGTAATAATGGTGTTAATACTTGTTTGATTTAATTAATATACTTCGTTGTTTAGCAACATATGTCAATTTCATTATCGCTTTATCAAAAAGTGTGCTTGGAATCAAATGATTCGACTTGCTAAGCAGAAATGATGGGAGGTACTCTTTATTTTAGAATTCAACCAATTAATATCAATAAGAAATGCAATTCAAGATCAAGAACTCTATTCTTTGTTGCAATTGAATGAATTCATGTTATAGACGATTCATGGAAATTCTTATGATAATGAAGATAGTCGTTAAGAAAGAGTCAACATCTAATTTCATGGTCAATGCATGAAAAATAATTCTTGTAACAAGAAGAGGAGCCTAATTATCTTGAGGTGATTAGAAAGTCTCATTATTTAGGAACTAAGCAAGTTCACATTCGGATGAAGTGTAATGGAAGGTGAATGACACATTTGGCTGATGGATGCAAACGGATTTGGAGTAATAATTGTGTTAATACTTGTTTGATATAATTAATATATTTCATTGGTTAGCAACATATGTGAATTTCATTATCGATTCATCAAAAAGTTTGCTTGGAATCAAATGATTCGACTTGCTAACTAGAAATGATGGGAGGTACACTTTATTTTAGAATTCAACCAATTAATATCAATAAGAAATGCAATTCAAGATCAAGAACTCTATTGTTTGTTGCAATTGAATGAATTCATGTTAGAGACGATTCATGGAAATTGTTATGATAATGAATATAGTCGTTAAGAAAGAGTCAACAGATAATTTCATGGTTAAAGAATGTAAAATAGTTCTTGTAACAAGAAGAGGAGCCTAATTAGATTAAGGTGATTAGAAAGTCTCATTAATTAGTAATTAAACAAGTTCACACAGGCATGAAATGCAGTCCAAGATGAATGACTCATTTGGCTGATGGACGCAAACAAATTTGGAGTAATAATGGTGTTAATACTTGTTCGATTCAATTAATATACTTCATTGTTTAGCAACATATGTCGATTTCATTATCACTTTATCAAAAAGTGTGTTTGGAATCCAATGATTCGACTTGCTAACCTGAAATGATGGAAGGTACTTTTTATAAAGAATTCAACCAATTAATATCAATAAGAAATGCAATTTAAGATCGAGAATTCTATTTTTTGTTGCAATTGAATGAATTCATGTTATAGACGATTCATGGAAATTGTTTTCATAATGAATGTAGTCATTAAGAAAGAGTCAACATATAATTGCATTGTCAATGCATAAAAAACAGTTCTTGTAACAAGAAGAGGAACCTAATTAGCTTGAGGTGATTAGCAAGTCTCATTATTTAGGAACTAAACATGTTTCCCATTGGCATGAAATGCAATCAAAGGTGAATGACACATTTGGCTGATGGACGCAAACAGATTTGGAGTAATAATGGTGTTAATACTTGTTTGATTTAATTAATATATTTCATTGGTTAGCAACATATGTCAATTTCATTATCAATTTATCAAAAAGTGTGTTTGGAATCCAATGATTCGACTTGCTAACCTGAAATGATGGAAGCTACTCTTTATAAAGAATTCAACCAATTAATATCAATAAGAAATGCAATTTAAGATTGAGAATTCTATTTTTTGTTGCAATTGAATGAATTCATGTTATAGACAATTCATGGAAATTGTTTTCATAATGAATATAGTCGTTAAGAAAGAGTCAACAGATAATTTCATGGTTAATGAATGTAAAATAGTTCTTGTAACAAGAAGAGGAGCCTAATTAGATTAAGGTGATTAGAAAGTCTCATTAATTAGTAATTAAACAAGTTCAAATTGGCATGAAATGCAATCCAAGATGAATGACTCATTTGGCTGATGGACGCAAACAAATTTGGAGTAATAACGGTGTTAATACTTGTTTGATTTAATTAATATACTTCGTTGTTTAGCAACATATGTCAATTTCATTATCGCTTTATCAAAAAGTGTGCTTGGAATCAAATGATTCGACTTGCTAAGCAGAAATGATGGGAGGTACTCTTTATTTTAGAATTCAACCAATTAATATCAATAAGAAATGCAATTCAAGATCAAGAACTCTATTGTTTGTTGCAATTGAATGAATTCATGTTATAGACGATTGATGGAAATTCTTATGATAATGAAGATAGTCGATAAGAAAGAGTCAACAGATAATTTCATGGTTAATGAATGTAAAATAGTGCTTGTAACAAGAAGAGGAGCCTAATTAGATTAAGGTGATTAGAAAGTCTTATTAATTAGTAATTAAACAAGTTCAAATTGGCATGAAAAGCAATGCAAGATGAATGACTCATTTGGCTGATGGACGCAAACAAATTTGGAGTAATAATGGTGTTAATACTTGTTCGATTTAATTAATATACTTCATTGTTTAGCAACATATGTCGATTTCATTATCACTTTATCAAAAAGTGTGTTTGGAATCCAATGATTCGACTTGCTTACCTGAAATGATGGAAGGTACTCGTTATAAAGAATTCAACCAATTAATATCAATAAGAAATGCAATTTAAGATTGAGAATTCTATTTTTTGTTGCAATTGAATGAATTTATATTATAGACGATTCATGGAAATTGTTTTCATAATGAAGATAGTCGTTAAGAAAGAGTCAACATATAATTTCATGGTCAATGCATGAAAAATAATTCTTGTAACAAGAAGAGGAGCCTAATTAGTTTCAGGTGATTAGAATGTCTCATTATTTAGGAACTAAACAAGTTCACATTCGCATGAAGTGCAATCGAAGGTGAATGACACATTTGGCTGATGGACGCAAACAGATTTGGAGTAATAATGGTGTTAATACTTGTTTGATTTAGTTAATATACTTCATTGTTTAGCAACATATGTCAATTTGATTATCGCTTTATCAAAAAGTGTGTTTGGAATCAAAAGATTCAACTTTCTAAACAAAAATGGTGGGAGGTACTCTTTATTTTGGAATTCAACTAATTAATATCAATAAGAGATGCAATTTAAGATCGAGAATTCTATTTTTTGGTTCAATTAAATGAATTCATGTTATAGGCGATTCATGCAAATTGTTATGATAATGAATATAGTCGTTAAGAAAGAGTCAACAGATAATTTCATGGTTAAAGAATGTAAAATAGTTCTTGTAACAAGAAGAGGAGCCTAATTATATTAAGGTGATTAGGAAGTCTCATTAATTAGTAATTAAACAAGTTCAAATTGGCATGAAATGCAATCCATGATGAATGACACATTTGGCTGATGGACACAAACAAATTTGGAGTAATAATGGTGTTAATACTTGTTTGATTTAGTTAATATACTTCATTGTTTAGCAACATATGTCAATTTGATTATCGTTTTCTCAAAAAGTGTATTTGGAATCAAAAGATTTCACTTTCTAAACACAAATGATGGGAGGTACACTTTATTTTGGAATTCAACCAATTAATATCAATAAGAAATGTAATTTAAGATCAAGAACTCTATTGTTTGTCGCAATTGAAAGAATTCATGCTATAGACAATTCATGGAAATTCTTATGATAATGAATATAGTCGTTAAGAAAGAGTCCACAGATAATTTCATGGTTAATGAATGTAAAATAGTTCTTGTAACAAGAAGAGGAGCCTAATTAGATTAAGGTGATTAGAAAGTCTCATTAATTAGTAATTAAACAAGTTCAAATTGGCATGAAATGCAATCCAAGATGAATGACTCATTTGGCTGATGGACGCAAACAAATTTGGAGTAATAACGGTGTGAATACTTGTTTGATTTAATTAATATACTTCGTTGTTTAGCAACATATGTCAATTTCATTATCGCTTTATCAAAAAGTGTGCTTGGAATCAAATGATTCGACTTGCTAAGCAGAAATGATGGGAGGTACTCTTTATTTTAGAATTCAACCAATTAATATCAATAAGAAATGCAATTCAAGATCAAGAACTCTATTGTTTGTTGCAATTGAATGAATTCATGTTATAGACGATTCATGGAAATTCTTATGATAATGAAGATAGTCGATAAGAAAGAGTCAACAGATAATTTCATGGTTAATGAATGTAAAATAGTGCTTGTAACAAGAAGAGGAGCCTAATTAGATTAAGGTGATTAGAAAGTCTTATTAATTAGTAATTAAACAAGTTCAAATTGGCATGAAAAGCAATCCAAGATGAATGACTCATTTGGCTGATGGACGCAAACAAATTTGGAGCAATAATGGTGTTAATACATGTTCGATTTAATTAATATACTTCATTGTTTAGCAACATATGTCGATTTCATTATCACATTATCAAAAAGTGTGTTTGGAATCAAATGATTCGACTTGCTAACCTGAAATGATGGAAGGTACACTTTATAAAGAATTCAACCAATTAATATCAATAAGAAATGCAATTTAAGATCGATAATTCTATTTTTTGTTGCAATTGAATGAATTCATATTATAGACGATTCATGAAAATTGTTTTCATAATGAATATAGTTGTTAAGAAAGAGTCAACATATAATTTCATGGTCAATGCATGAAAAATAATTCTTGTAACAAGAAGAGGAGCCTAATTAGCTTGAGGTGATTAGAAAGTCTCATTATTTAGGAACTAAACAAGTTCACATTCGGATGAAGTGCAATCGAAGGTGAATGACACATTTGGCTGATGGATGCAAACGGATTTAGAGTAATAATTGTGTTAATACTTGTTTGATATAATTAATATATTTCATTGGTTAGCAACATATGTGAATTTCATTATCGATTCAACAAAAAGTGTGCTTGGAATCAAATGATTCGACTTGCTATCTAGAAATGATGGGAGGTACACTTTATTTTAGAATTCAACTAATTAATATCAATAAGAAATGCAATTCAAGATCAAGAACTCTATTGTTTGTTGCAATTGAATGAATTCATGTTAGAGACGATTCATGGAAATTGTTATGATAATGAATATAGTCGTTAAGAAAGAGTCAACAGATAATTTCATGGTTAAAGAATGTAAAATAGTTCTTGTAACAAGAAGAGGAGCCTAATTAGATTAAGGTGATTAGAAAGTCTCATTAATTAGTAATTAAACAAGTTCACACAGGCATGAAATGCAGTCCAAGATGAATGACTCATTTGGCTGACGGACGCAAACAAATTTGGAGTAATAATGGTGTTAATACATGTTCGATTTAATTAATATACTTCATTGTTTAGCAACATATGTCGATTTCATTATCACTTTATCAAAAAGTGTGTTTGGAATCCAATGATTTGACTTGCTAACCTGAAATGATGGAAGCTACTCTTTATAAAGAATTCAACCAATTAATATCAAATAGAAATGCAATTTAAGATCGAGAATTCTATTTTTTGTTGCAATTGAATGAATTCATGTTATAGACAATTCATGGAAATTGTTTTCATAATGAATATAGTCGTTAAGAAAGAGTCAACGGATAATTTCATGGTTAATGAATGTAAAATAATTCTTGTAACAAGAAGAGGAGCCTAATTAGATTAAGGTGATTAGAAAGTCTCATTAATTAGTAATTAAACAAGTTCACACAGTCATGAAATGCAGTCCAAGATGAATGACAAATTTGGCTGATGGAAGCAAACAAATTTGGAGTAATAATGGTGTTAATACTTGTTTGATTTAATTAATATACTTCGTTGTTTAGCAACATATGTCAATTTCATTATCGCTTTATCAAAAAGTGTGCTTGGAATCAAATGATTCGACTTGCTAACCAGAAATGATGGGAGGTACTCTTTATTTTAGAATTCAACCAATTAATATCAATAAGAAATGCAATTCAAGATCAAGAACTCTATTGTTTGTTGCAATTGAATGAATTCATGTTATAGACGATTCATGGAAATTCTTATGATAATGAAGATAGTCGTTAAGTAAGAGTCAACAGATAATTTCGTGGTTAATGAATGTAAAATAGTTCTTGTAACAAGAAGAGGAGCCTAATTAGATTAAGGTGATTAGAAAGTCTCATTAATTAGTAATTAAACAAGTTCAAATTGGCATGAAATGCAATCCAAGATGAATGACTCATTTGGCTGATGGACGCAAACAAATTTTGAGTAATCATGGTGTTAATACTTGTTTGATTTAATTAATATACTTCGTTGTTTAGCAACATATGTCAATTTCATTATCGCTTTATCAAAAAGTGTGCTTGGAATCAAATGATTCGACTTGCTAAGCAGAAATGATGGGAGGTACTCTTTATTTTAGAATTCAACCAATTAATATCAATAAGAAATGCAATTCAAGATCAAGAACTCTATTGTTTGTTGCAATTTAATGAATTCATGTTATAGACGATTCATGGAAATTCTTATGATAATGAAGATAGTCGTTAAGAAAGAGTCAACAGATAATTTCATGGTTAATGAATGTAAAATAGTGCTTGTAACAAGAAGAGGAGCCTAATTAGATTAAGGTGATTAGAAAGTCTCATTAATTAGTAATTAAACAAGTTCAAATTGGCATGAAATGCAATCCAAGATGAATGACTCATTTGGCCGATGGATGCAAACAAATTTTGAGTAATAATGGTGTTAATACTTGTTTGATTTAATTAATATACTTCGTTGTTTAGCAACATATGTCAATTTCATTATCGCTTTATCAAAAAGTGTGCTTGGAATCAAATGATTCGACTTGCTAAGCAGAAATGATGGGAGGTACTCTTTATTTTAGAATTCAACCAATTAATATCAATAAGAAATGCAATTCAAGATCAAGAACTCTATTGTTTGTTGCAATTGAATGAATTCATGTTATAGACGATTCATGGAAATTCTTATGATAATGAAGATAGTCGTTAAGAAAGAGTCAACATCTAATTTCATGGTCAATGCATGAAAAATAATTCTTGTAACAAGAAGAGGAGCCTAATTATCTTGAGGTGATTAGAAAGTCTCATTATTTAGGAACTAAACAAGCTCACATTCGGATGAAGTGCAATCGAAGGTGAATGACACATTTGGCTGATGGATGCAAACGGATTTGGAGTAATAATTGTGTTAATACTTGTTTGATATAATTAATATATTTCATTGGTTAGCAACATATGTGAATTTCATTATCGATTCATCAAAAAGTTTGCTTGGAATCAAATGATTCGACTTGCTAATTAGAAATGATGGGAGGTACACTTTATTTTAGAATTCAACCAATTAATATCAATAAGAAATGCAATTCAAGATCAAGAACTCTATTGTTTGTTGCAATTGAATGAATTCATGTTAGAGACGATTCATGGAAATTGTTATGATAATGAATATAGTCGTTAAGAAAGAGTCAACAGATAATTTCATGGTTAAAGAATGTAAAATAGTTCTTGTAACAAGAAGAGGAGCCTAATTAGATTAAGGTGATTAGAAAGTCTCATTAATTAGTAATTAAACAAGTTCACACAGGCATGAAATGCAGTCCAAGATGAATGACTCATTTGGCTGATGGACGCAAACAAATTTGGAGTAATAATGGTGTTAATACTTGTTCGATTCAATTAATATACTTCATTGTTTAGCAACATATGTCGATTTCATTATCACTTTATCAAAAAGTGTGTTTGGAATCCAATGATTCGACTTGCTAACCTGAAATGATGGAAGGTACTTTTTATAAAGAATTCAACCAATTAATATCAATAAGAAATGCAATTTAAGATCGAGAATTCTATTTTTTGTTGCAATTGAATGAATTCATGTTATAGACGATTCATGGAAATTGTTTTCATAATGAATGTAGTCATTAAGAAAGAGTCAAACATATAATTGCATTGTCAATGCATAAAAAACAGTTCTTGTAACAAGAAGAGGAACCTAATTAGCTTGAGGTGATTAGCAAGTCTCATTATTTAGGAACTAAACATGTTCCCATTGGCATGAAATGCAATCAAAGGTGAATGACACATTTGGCTGATGGACGCAAACAGATTTGGAGTAATAATGGTGTTAATACTTGTTTGATTTAATTAATATATTTCATTGGTTAGCAACATATGTCAATTTCATTATCGATTTATCAAAAAGTGTGTTTGGAATCCAATGATTCGACTTGCTAACCTGAAATGATGGAAGCTACTCTTTATAAAGAATTCAACCAATTAATATCAATAAGAAATGCAATTTAAGATTGAGAATTCTATTTTTTGTTGCAATTGAATGAATTCATGTTATAGACAATTCATGGAAATTGTTTTCATAATGAATATAGTCGTTAAGAAAGAGTCAACAGATAATTTCATGGTTAATGAATGTAAAATAGTTCTTGTAACAAGAAGAGGAGCCTAATTAGATTAAGGTGATTAGAAAGTCTCATTAATTAGTAATTAAACAAGTTCAAATTGGCATGAAATGCAATCCAAGATGAATGACTCATTTGGCTGATGGACGCAAACAAATTTTGAGTAATAATGGTGTTAATACTTGTTTGATTTAATTAATATACTTCGTTGTTTAGCAACATATGTCAATTTCATTATCGCTTTATCAAAAAGTGTGCTTGGAATCAAATGATTCGACTTGCTAAGCAGAAATGATGGAAGGTACTTTTTATAAAGAATTCAACCAATTAATATCAATAAGAAATGCAATTTAAGATCGAGAATTCTATTTTTTGTTGCAATTGAATGAATTCATGTTATAGACGATTCATGGAAATTGTTTTCATAATGAATGTAGTCATTAAGAAAGAGTCAACATATAATTGCATTGTCAATGCATAAAAAACAGTTCTTGTAACAAGAAGAGGAACCTAATTAGCTTGAGGTGATTAGCAAGTCTCATTATTTAGGAACTAAACATGTTCCCATTGGCATGAAATGCAATCAAAGGTGAATGACACATTTGGCTGATGGACGCAAACAGATTTGGAGTAATAATGGTGTTAATACTTGTTTGATTTAATTAATATATTTCATTGGTTAGCAACATATGTCAATTTCATTATCGATTTATCAAAAAGTGTGTTTGGAATCCAATGATTCGACTTGCTAACCTGAAATGATGGAAGCTACTCTTTATAAAGAATTCAACCAATTAATATTAATAAGAAATGCAATTTAAGATTGAGAATTCTATTTTTTGTTGCAATTGAATGAATTCATGTTATAGACAATTCATGGAAATTGTTTTCATAATGAATATAGTCGTTAAGAAAGAGTTAACAGATAATTTCATGGTTAATGAATGTAAAATAGTTCTTGTAACAAGAAGAGGAGCCTAATTAGATTAAGGTGATTAGAAAGTCTCATTAATTAGTAATTAGACAACTTCACACAGGCATGAAATGCAGTCCAAGATGAATGACTCATTTGGCTGAAGGACGCAAACAAATTTTGAGTAATAATGGTGTTAATACTTGTTTGATTTAATTAATATACTTCGTTGTTTAGCAACATATGTCAATTTCATTATCGCTTTATCAAAAAGTGTGCTTGGAATCAAATGATTCGACTTGCTAAGCAGAAATGATGGGAGGTACTCTTTATTTTAGAATTCAACCAATTAATATCAATAAGAAATGCAATTCAAGATCAAGAACTCTATTGTTTGTTGCAATTGAATGAATTCATGTTATAGACGATTGATGGAAATTCTTATGATAATGAAGATAGTCGTTAAGAAAGAGTCAACAGATAATTTCATGGTTAATGAATGTAAAATAGTTCTTGTAACAAGAAGAGGAGCCTAATTAGATTAAGGTGATTAGAAAGTCTCATTAATTAGTAATTAAACAAGTTCAAATTGGCATGAAATGCAATCCAAGATGAATGACTCATTTGGCTGATGGACGCAAACAAATTTTGAGTAATAATGGTGTTAATACTTGTTTGATTTAATTAATATACTTCGTTGTTTAGCAACATATGTCAATTTCATTATCGCTTTATCAAAAAGTGTGCTTGGAATCAAATGATTCGACTTGCTAAGCAGAAATGATGGGAGGTACTCTTTATTTTAGAATTCAACCAATTAATATCAATAAGAAATGCAATTCAAGATCAAGAACTCTATTGTTTGTTGCAATTGAATGAATTCATGTTATAGACGATTGATGGAAATTCTTATGATAATGAAGATAGTCGTTAAGAAAGAGTCAACAGATAATTTCATGGTTAATGAATGTAAAATAGTTCTTGTAACAAGAAGAGGAGCCTAATTAGATTAAGGTGATTAGAAAGTCTCATTAATTAGTAATTAAACAAGTTCAAATTGGCATGAAATGCAATCCAAGATGAATGACTCATTTGGCTGATGGACGCAAACAAATTTGGAGTAATAACGGTGTTAATACTTGTTTGATTTAATTAATATACTTCATTGTTTAGCAACATATGTCAATTTCATTATCGCTTTATCAAAAAGTGTGCTTGGAATCAAATGATTCGACTTGCTAACCCGAAATGATGGGAGGTACTCTTTATTTTAGAATTCAACCAATTAATATCAATAAGAAATGCAATTCAAGATCAAGAACTCTATTGTTTGTTGCAATTGAATGAATTCATGTTATAGACGATTCATGGAAATTGTTATGATAATAAATATAGTCGTTAAGAAAGAGTCAACAGATAATTTCATGGTTAATGAATGTAAAATAGTTCTTGTAACAAGAAGAGGAGCCTAATTAGATTAAGGTGATTAGAAAGTCTCATTAATTAGTAATTAAACAAGTTCACACATGCATGAAATGGAGTCCAAGATGAATGACTCATTTGGCTGATGGACGCAAACAAATTTGGAGTAATAATGGTGTTAATACTTGTTTGATTTAATTAATATACTTCCTTGTTTAGCAACATATGTCAATTTCATTATCGCTTTATCAAAAAGTGTGCTTGGAATCAAATGATTCGACTTGCTAACCAGAAATGATGGGAGGTACTCTTTATTTTAGAATTCAACCAATTAATATCAATAAGAAATGCAATTCAAGATCAAGAACTCTATTTTTTGTTGCAATTGAATGAATTCATGTTACAGACGTTTCATGGAAATTGTTATGATAATAAATATAGTCGTTAAGAAAGAATCAACAGATAATTTCATGGTTAATGAATGTAAAATAGTTCTTGTAACAAGAAGAGGAGCCTAAATAGATTAAGGTGATTACAAAGTGTCATTAATTAGTAATTAAACAAGTTCAAATTGGCCTGAAATGCAATCCAAGATGAATGACTCATTTGGCTTATGGACGCAAACAAATTTGGAGTAATAATGGTGTTAATACATGTTCGATTGAATTAATGTACTTCATTGTTTAGCAACATATGTCGATTTCATTATCACTTTATCAAAAAGTGTGTTTGGAATCCAATGATTCGACTTGCTAACTTGAAATGATGGAAGGTACTCTTAATAAAGAATTCAACCAATTAATATCAATAAGAAATGCAATTTAAGATCGAGAATTCTATTTTTTGTTGTAATTGAATGAATTCCTGTTATAGACAATTCATGGAAATTGTTTTCATAATGAATATAGTCGTTAAGAAAGAGTCAACATATAATTTCGTGGTCAATGCATTAAAAATAATTCTTGTAACAAGAAGAGGAGACTAATTAGCTTGAGGTGATTAGAAAGTCTCATTATTTAGGAACTAAACAAATTCACATTCGCATGAAGTGCAATCGAAGGTGAATGACACATTTGGCTGATGGATGCAAACAGATTTGGAGTAATAATTGTGTTAATACTTGTTTGATTTAATTAATATATTTCATTGGTTAGCAACATATGTGAATTTCATTATCGATTCATCAAAAAGTGTGCTTGGAATCAAATGATTCAGCTTGCTAACCAAAAATGATGGGAGATACACTTTATTTTAGAATTCAACCGATTAATATCTATAAGAAATGCAATTCAAGATCAAGAACTCTATCGTTTTTTGCAATTGAATGAATTCATGTTAGAGACGATTCATGGAAATTGTTATGATAATGAATATAGTCGTTAAGAAAGTGTCAACAGATAATTCCATGGTTAATGAATGTAAAATAGTTCTTGTAACAAGAGTAGGAGCCTAATTAGATTTAGGTGATTAGAAAGTCTCATTAATTAGTAATTAAACAAGTGCACATTGGCATGAAATGCAATCCAAGTTGAATGACTCATTTGGCTGATGGACGCAAACAAATTTGGAGTAATAATGGTGTTAATACTTGTCTGATTTAACTAATATACTTCATTGTTTAGCGACATATGTCAATTTCACTATCGTTTTAACAAAAAGTGTGTTTGGAATCCAATGATTCGACTTGCTAACCTGAAATGATGGAAGGAACTCTTTATAAAGAATTCAACCAATTAATATCAATAAGAAATGCAATTTAAGATCGAGAATTCTATTTTTTGTTGCAATTGAATGAATTCATGTTATAGACGATTCATGGAAATTGTTTTCATAATGAATATAGTCGTTAAGAAAGAGTCAACAGATAATTTCATGGGTAATGAATGTAAAATAGTTCTTGTAACAAGAAGAGGAGCCTAATTAGATTATGGTGATTAGAAAGTCTCATTAATTAGTAATTAAATAAGTTCAAATTGGCATGAAATGCAATCCAAGATGAATGACACATTTGGCTGATGGACGCAAACAAATTTGGAGTAATAATGGTGTTAATACTTGTTTGATTTAATTAATATACTTCATTGTTTAGCAACATTTATCAATTTGATTATTGCTTTCTCAAAAAGTGAGTTTGGAATCAAAAGATTGGACTTTCTAAACACAAATGATGGGAGGTACACTTTATTTTGGAATTCAACCAATTAATATCAATAAGAAATGCAATTTAACATCGAGAATTCTATTTTTTGGTTCAATTGAATGAATTCATGTTATAGACGATTCATGGAAATAGTTTTCATAATGAATGTAGTCGTTAAGAAAGAGTCAACATATAATTTCTTGGTCAATGTATAAAAAATAGTTCTTCTAACAAGAAGAGGAGCCTAATTAGCTTGAGGTGATTAGAAAGTCTCATTATTTAGGAACTAAACAAGTTCCCATTGGCATGAAATGCAATCGAAGGTGAATGACACATTTGGCTGATGGACGGAAATAGACTTGGAGTAATAATGGTGTTAATACTTGTTTGATTTAATTAATATATTTCATTGGTTAGCAACATATGTCAATTTCATTATCGATTTATCAAAATGTGTGCTTGGAATCAAATGATTCGACTTGCTAACCAGAAATGATGGGAGGTACTCTTTATTTTAGAATTGAACCAATTAATATCAATAAGAAATGCAATTCAAGATCAAGAACTCTATTGTTGTTGCAATTGAATGAGTTCATGTTATAGACGATTCATGGAAATTGTTATGATAATAAATATAGTCGTTAAGAAAGAGTCAATAGATAATTTCATGGTTAATGAATGTAAAATAGTTCTTGTAACAAGAAGAGGAGCCTAATTAGATTAAGGTGATTAGAAAGTCTCATTAATTGGTAATTAAACAAGTTGAAATTGGCATGAAATGCAATCCAAGATGAATGACTCATTTGGCTGATGGACGCAAACAAATTTGGAGTAATAATGGTGTTAATACATGTTAGATTTAATTAATATACTTCATTGTTTAGCAACATATGTCGATTTCATTATCACTTTATCAAAAAGTGTGTTTGGAATCCAATGATTCGACTTGCTAACCTGAAATGATGGAAGGTACTCTTTATAAAGAATTCAACCAATTAATATCAATAAGAAATGCAATTTAAGATCGAGAAATCTATTGTTTGTTGCAAATGAATCAATTCATGTTATAGACGATTCATGGAAATTGTTTTCATAATGAATATAGACTTTAAGAACGAGTCCACAGATAGTTTAATGGTTAATGCAAGAAAAATAGTTCTTGTAATAAGAAGAAGAGCCTAATTAGCTTGAGGTGATTAAAAAGTCTCATTATTTGGGAACTAAACAAGTTCACATTGGCATGAAATGCAATCCAAGGTGAATGACACATTTGGCTGATGCACGCAAACAGATTTGGAGTAATAATGGTGTTAATACTTGTTTGATTTAATTAATATACTTCATTGTTTAGTAACATATGTCAATTTCATTATCGCTTCATCAAAAAGTGTGCTTGGAATCAAATGATTCAACTTGTTAACCAGAAATGATGGGAGGTACTCTTTATTTTAGAGTTCAACCAATTAATATCAATAAGAAATGCAATTCAAGATCAAGAACTCCATTGTTTGTTTCAATTGAATGAATTCATGTTATAGACGATTCATGGAAATTGTTATGATAACGACTATAGTCGTCAAGAAAGAGTCAACAGATAATTTCATGGTTAATGAATGTAAAATAGTTCTTGTAACAAGAATTGGAGCCTAATTAGATTAAGGTGATTAGAAAGTCTCATTAATTAGTAATTAAACAAGTGCACATTGGCATGAAATGCAATCCAAGATGAATGACTCGTTTGGCTGATGGACGCAAACAAATTTGGAGTAATAATGGTGTTAATACTTGTTTGATTTAACTAATATACTTCATTGTTTAGCAACATATGTCAATTTCACTATCGCTTTATCAAAAAGTGTGTTTGGAATCAAATGATTCGACTTGCAAACCAGAAATGATGGGAGTAACTCTTTATTCTAGAATTCAACCAATTAATATCAATAAGAAATGCAATTTAAGATCGAGAATTCTATTTTTTCTTGCAATTGAATGAATTCATGTTATAGACGATTGATGGAAATTGTTTTCATATTGAATATAGTCGTTAAGAAAGAGTCTACAGATAATTTCATGGTTAATGAATGTAAAATAGTTCATGTAACAAGAAGAGGAGCCTAATTAGATTAAGGTGATTAGAAAGTCTCATTAATTAGTAATTAAACAAGTTCACACAGGCATGAAATGCAGTCCAAGATGAATGACTCATTTGGCTGATGGACGCAAACAAATTTGGAGTAATAATGGTGTTAATACTTGTTCGATTTAATTAATATACTTCATTGTTTAGCAACATATGTCAACTTGATTATCACTTTGTCAAAAAGTGTGTTTGGAATCAAAAGATTCGACTTTCTAAACAGAAATGATGGGAGGTACACTTTATTTTGGAATTCAACCAATTAATATCAATAAGAAATGCAATTTAAGATCAAGAACTCTATTGTTTGTTGCAATTGAATGAATTCATGCTATAGACGATTCATGGAAATTCTTATGATAATGAATATAGTCGTTAAGAAAGAGTCAACAGATAATTTCATGGTTAATGAATGTAAAATAGTTCTTGTAACAAGAAGAGGAACCTAATTAGATTATGGTGATTAGAAAGTCTCATTAATTAGTAATTAAACAAGTTCAAATTGGCATGAAATGCAATCCAAGATTAATGACACATTTGGCTGATGGACGCAAACAAATTTGGAGTAATAATGGTGTTAATACTTGTTTGATTTAATTAATATACTTCATTGTTTAGCAACATTTGTCAATTTGATTATCGCTCTCTCAAAAAGTGTGTTTGGAATCAAAAGATTGGACTTTCTAAACACAAATGATGGGAGGTACACTTTATTTTGGAATTCAACCAATTAATATCAATAAGAAATGCAATTTAACATCGAGAATTCTATTTTTTGGTTCAATTGAATGAATTCATGTTATAGACGATTCATGAAAATAGTTTTCATAATGAATGTAGTCGTTAAGAAAGAGTCAACATATAATTTCTTGGTCAATGCATAAAAAATAGTTCTTGTGTAGGAAAACGTGATTAGTGGGTTATGTTGTGCATAGTTAGCTATTTTTAGAATATATCTTTAGGAATAAACTAATTTAGGTAGGTTTTTTAAGGTCCCATAAGTTATGGGATTTGATGTATTTTTACCTTTTATTACTTTCCTTTTTTACTAGGTCTAGCATCTATAAAGCTATTGTCTAATGTATTATTCAAAATAAGAAGGATTATTACTCTTTCAATCTCCAACATTTACTCTTTCAATCTCCAACATGGTATCAGAGCCTTTGTTCTTCTTAGTCTTCTTCCTTCTATTTTCTTTTCTTTTCTTTGACATCAAAACAGATTGCTAGCCTTTATTGCTGGTGATCCCTACTTCACGTGGAAGGCCTTAATTGCTTAGAATTGTTTTT
This sequence comes from Ceriops zippeliana, assembly GCA_037897445.1. Classification (NCBI taxonomy): domain Eukaryota; kingdom Viridiplantae; phylum Streptophyta; class Magnoliopsida; order Malpighiales; family Rhizophoraceae; genus Ceriops; species Ceriops zippeliana. The sequence continues at coordinate 93,671 of JBAPLH010001585.1, forward strand.
TTTTTTTTCATAAAAGATGTCTGAGGTTGCAGGGACAGGATAAGGCCTTAATTGCCTAGAATTGTTATTTTTTTCATAAAAGATGTCTGAGGTTGCAGGGACAGGATCACTTATCAACAACCTTGAAACACCCTCAGGTACCTATTCTTTGGCATATTCAGGTGAGTTTCCATTCTCCATTGGGTTAAATGTTTCAGGTACAACCTTTGCCAACTCCTGGGTCATGGACTCAGGAGCTACTGACCATATGACTCACTTACCAAATATTTTTTCCACGTATTCCCCGTGTCCAAGCAGTAGGAAAATAGCCACAGCAGATGGTTCGGTGACCACTGTAGCCGGTGTAGGGAATGTTAAAATAGGTCCATCACTGGTCCTAAAAAATGTCCTCCATGTCCCTAAACTGTCCACAAATTTGATTTCTATACAAAAACTTACTCAAGATTTATACTGCAATGTGGTTTTTCATCACGACTATTGTGAATTTCAGGACAAGGATTCGGGGAAGATGATTGGACATGCTAAAGAACAGTATGGTCTCTACTACCTTGAAACACCAAGTCAGTTAAACATTACTAAGGGCAGATTATCCCATTCTTTTATGTCAGAAAATCTTTCATCCAATAAAGAGAAAGTTTGGCTCCATCATCGCCGACTTGGACATCCATCTTTTAGAATTATTGAAATTCTGTTTCCTTCTTTGTTTAAAAATCTAAATGTTGAAACCTTTCATTGTGAGGTATGTGAACTTGCTAAACATAAGCGTATACCAATTCCAGCCAGTAACAAAAAGAGTTCTGTTCCTTTCTATCTTGTTCATAGTGATATTTGGGGTCCTACGTCTATTCCTAATATTTCTGGAGCAAGATGGTTTGTTTCATTTATTGATGATTGTACTCGTGTTGCCTGGATTTTTCTACTCAAGCATAAATCAGATGTTATTACTGTACTGTTCTCCCAAATTTTTTCTCCATGGTCAAAAATCAATTTGGAATCAATATCAAAAGGTTTAGGTCAGATAATGCTAGGGAATATTTCAATCAAACCCTAACTCCATATTTTCAAAAGGAAGGTATAGTACATGAATCATCTTGTGTCAATACCCCACAACAAAATGGAGTAGCGAAAAGGAAAAATGGTCACCTTCTTGAAAAAACTCGAGCCTTTATGTTCCAAAACAATGTGCCTAAAAATTTTTGGGGGGAAGCAGTTCTCACTGCTGCCCATCTCATAAATCGTTTGCCATCTAGAGTTTTGGGATTCAAAAGTCCTATGGAAATACTCTCCACATTCTACCCTGACCTACAAACTACAAATAACCTTGTTCCTAGAATATTTGGGTGTGTATCATTTGTTCATGTTCACTGTCCAACTAAAGGGAAATTAGATCCAAGGGCAATAAAATGTGTCTTTGTGGGGTATTCCTCAACTCAAAAGGGGTATAAGTGCTACCATCCTCCATCAAGGAAGTTCTATGTCTCAATAGATGTCACTTTCAATGAACATGAGTCTTACTTCACCCATCCTTATTTTCAGGGGGAGAATTTAACAATAGAAAATAAGGATGAGGATGTTTTACTTGAACTATCACCACTGTCCATGTGTAAACCATCCAGTTCATCTTGTCCCATTATACCAAACCGTGTGCCTGAAAATCTTCCTAAACACATAGTTGAAAATGAACCAAACCATATGTCTGAAAATCCTCAAGAAAAACCAGATTCTGCACCTGAGAATGTAAGTTTTGGCAAGGGCAAGGTGTTCACAAGGAAGAAGATGATCGTTCCTGAATTTATGCAGGTCCAAGAGTCCAACCCAAGTCCTGAGAATGAGGTAACAATATCTAATCCTACATTGCAAAATGAAACTAAATTTCATATGAGTAAGGATGACCAGGATCTTCCCATTGCTATTAGGAAAGCAACAAGGGAGTGCACAAAACAACCTAATCCTACATTGCAAAATGAAACTAAATTTCATATGAGTAGGAATGACCAGGATCTTCCCATTGCTATTAGGAAAGCAACAAGAGAGTGCACAAAACAACCTTTATATCCTCTTGCACACTTTATGTCTTTTAAGAAATTTTCACCATCTCATCGATCCTTCCTTGTTAGCTTAAACACCATTACCATTCCTACCACCTTATCCGAGGCGTTGTCCAACGAGAAATGGAAACAAGCTATGAATGTGGAAATGGAGGCACTTGAGAAAAATAAAACCTGGGAGTTGGTAAAGTTACCAGTGGGAAAGAAGCCTGTAGGGTGTAAATGGGTGTATACAATAAAGTATAGAGCAGATGGATCAATAGAAAGATACAAAGCAAGGTTAGTAGCCAAAGGATATACTCAAAGCTATGGAATTGATTATCTGGAAACTTTTGCACCAGTTGCAAAAATGAATACTGTTAGAGTTTTATTGTCATTGGCAGCTAACTATGGTTGGGAATTACAGCAGTTCGATGTAAAAAAATGCATTCTTGCATGGAGAACTAGAGGAAGAAATTTATATGGAGGTCCCACCAGGTTATAGGAAGAACTTGGATTCTCAAACTGTGTGTAAATTAAAGAAAGCCTTATATGGTCTAAAACAATCACCACGAGCATGGTTCGGACGATTTGCTAGAGTTATGATAGCTATGGGATACAAACAAAGCCGAGGGGATCATACATTGTTCATTAAACACTCAAGGTCAGGGGGAGTCACAGCTCTCTTGGTTTATGTTGATGACATAATAGTGACAGGAGATGATGACAAAGAAAAACAAATCTTGAGTCATTGTTTGGGCAAGGAATTTGAGATCAAGGTGTTAGGAAGGCTCAAATATTTTCTTGGGATTGAGGTTGCTCACTCTAAGCAAGGCATTTTTATCTCCCAACAAAAGTATGTCACGAATCTCCTAAAGGAAACAGGCATGACAGCATGCAAACCAGCAAGTACTCCAATAGATCAGAATGTCAAACTTGGAAAAGCAGAGGAGGATGTTGCGGTAGACAAGGCAACATATCAACGCCTTGTAGGAAGACTTATTTATTTGTCTCACACACGACCAGATATAACATATGCAGTTAGTGTGATTAGCCAATTCATGCATAACCCAAAGGAAGTTCATCTACAAGCAGCTTACCGAGTATTACAGTACCTTAAGGGAGTACCAGGAAAAAGGTATTTTATTCAAAAGGAACGGAGGTTTAGTACTTGAGACATACACAGATGCTGATTATGCTGGGTCAATTGTTGACAGAAAGTCAACCACTGGCTATTGCACCTTTCTTGGTGGAAACCTTGTGACATGGAGGAGTAAAAAACAGAATGTAGTGGCCAGGTCTAGTGCAGAAGCAGAATTTCGAGCAATGGCTCAAGGTGTGTGTGAAGTACTTTGGTTAAAAATCATTCTAGAAGACTTGAGGATTAAATGGGATGGCTCAATAAGACTCTATTGTGACAACAAGTCTGCAATCAGCATAGCTCACAACCCAGTACAACATGATCGAACAAAGCACATTGAAGTCGACAGACACTTTATCAAAGAACACATGGAGAGTGGGTTGATTTGTACCCCTTACATGCCTACACACAGACAGCTTGCGGATGTACTCACCAAAGGGTTAACTAGTTCGGTGTTTCAAAATATAATATCCAAGCTGGGAATGGAAAATGCCTATTCACCAGCTTGAGGGGGAGTGTAGGAAAATGTGATTAGTGGCTTATGTTGTGCATAGTTAGCTATTTTTAGAATATATCTTTAGGAATAAACTAATTTAGGTAGGTTTTTTAAGGTCCCATAAGTTATGGGATTTGATGTATTTTTACCTTTTATTACTTTCCTTTTTTACTAGGTCTAGCATCTATAAAGCTATTGTCTAATGTATTATTCATATAAGAAGGATTATTACTCTTTCAATCTCGAACATTTACTCTTTCAATCTCCAACACTTATTGATAATAATTGGTTGAGTTTCACAATAACGAGAACCTCCTATCATTTCTTATTAGCAGGGCTCCTCTTTTGATTCCAAGAACACATTTTGATACATTGATGATGAAATTAACATATGTGGCAAAACCACCTGGAATCTTAATTGAATCAATCAAACCTAAACACTATTGAAACTTTAAATCTACTTACTTCCATCAGCAAAAGCAATCATCCATCTTGGTTTGCATTTTGTACTAATGTGCAGTTATTTAATTCCTAAATAATGAGACTTTTTTATCACCTCAAGCTAATTAGGCTCCGTTAATCATTAGATGGACTATTTTTCATGCAATGACCATGAAATTATCTTTTGTCTTTATTAACGACTATATTTATTATAAAAATAATGCCATGAACCTCATATAACATGAATTCATTCAATTCCAACAAACAATGGAGTCCTTCTTCTTGATTTGCAATTCTTATTGATAATAATTGGTTGAGTTTCACAATAAAGAGCACCTCCTATCATTTCTAGTTAGCAGGGCTCCTCTTTTGATTCCAAGAACACATTTTCATACATTGATGATGAAATTAACATATGTGGCAAAACCACCTAGAATCTTCATTGAATCAGTCAAACCTAAACACTATTGAAACTCTAAATCTACTTACTTCCATCAGCAAAAGCAATCATCCATCTTGGTTTGCATTTCGTACAAATGTGCAGTTATGTAATTCCTAAATAATGAGACTTTCTTATCACCTCAAGCTAATTAGGCTCCGCTCATCGTTTGATGGACTATTTTTCATGCAATGACCATGAAATTATCTTTTGTCTTTATTAATGACTCTGTTTATTATAAAAACGATGCCCATGAACCTAATATAACATGAATTCATTCAATTCCAACAAACAATGGAGTCCTTCTTGATTTGCATTTGTTATTGATAATAATTGGTTGAGTTTCACAATAAAGAGTACCTCCTATCATTTCTCATTAGCAGTGCTCCACTTTTGGTTCGAAGCACATATTTGGATATATTGATGATGAAATTAATATATGTGGCTAAACAACCTAGTATATTAATTAAATCAAACAAATTTAAACACCATTGGAACTCTAAATCTACTTACTTCCATCAGCAAAACCAATCATTCATCTTGGTTTGCATTTCGTACAAATGTGAAGTTTTTTAATTCCTAAATAATGAGACTTTCTTATCACATCAAGCTAATTAGTCTCCTCTCATTGTTACAAGGACTATTTTTCATGCAATGACGATGAAATTATCTCTTGTCTTTATTAACAACTATATGTATTATAAAAGCGATGCACATGAACCTCATATAACATGAATTCATTCAATTCCAACAAACAATGGAGTCCTTCTTCTTGATTTGCATTTCTTATTGATAATAATTGGTTGAGTTTCACAATAACGAGTACCTCCTATCATTTCTTATTAGCAGGGCTCCTCTTTTGATTCCAAGAACACATTTTGATACATTGATGATGAAATTAACATATGTGGCAAAACCACCTTGAATCTTAATTGAATCAATCAAACCTAAACACTATTGAAACTTTAAATCTACTTACTTCCATCAGCAAAAGCAATCATCCATCTTGATTTGCATTTTGTACTAATGTGCAGTTATTTAATTCCTAAATAATGAGACTTTTTTATCACCTCAAGCTAATTAGGCTCCGTTAATCATTAGATGGACTATTTTTCATGCAATGACGATGAAATTATCTTTTGTCTTTATTAACGACTATATTTATTATAAAAACGATGCCATGAACCTCATATAACATGAATTCATTCAATTCCAACAAACAATGGAGTCCTTCTTCTTGATTTGAATTTCTTATTGATAATAATTGGTTGAGTTTCACAATAAAGAGCACCTCCTATCATTTCTAGTTAGCAGGGCTCCTCTTTTGATTCCAAGAACACATTTTGATACATTGATGATGAAATTAACATATGTGGCAAAACCACCTAGAATCTTCATTGAATCAGTCAAACCTAAACACTATTGAAACTGTAAATCTACTTACCTCCATCAGCAAAACCAATCATTCATCTTGGTTTGCATTTCGTACAAATGTGAAGTTTTTTAATTCCTAAATAATGAGACTTTCTTATCACATCAAGCTAATTAGTCTCCTCTCATTGTTACAAGGACTATTTTTCATGAAATGACCACAAAATTATCTTTTGTCTTTATTAACGACTATATTTATTATAAAAACGATGCCCATGAACCTCATATAACATGAATTCATTCAATTCCAACAAACCATGGAGTCCTTCTTGATTTGCATTTCTTATTGATAATAATTGGTTGAGTATCACAAGAAAGAGCACCTCCTATCATTTCTAGTTCGCAGGGCTCCTCTTTTGAATCCAAGAACACATTTTGATACATTGATGATGAAATTAACATATGTGGCAAAACCACCTACAATCTTAATTGAATCAATCAAACCTAAACACTATTGAAACTTTAAATCTACTTACTTCCATCAGCAAAAGCAATCATCCATCTTGGTTTGCGTTTCGTTCTAATATGAAGTTATGTAATTCCTAAATAATGAGACTTTCTTATCACCTCAAGCTAATTAGGCTCCGCTCATCGTTAGATGGACTAGTTTTCATGCAATGACCATGAAATTATCTTTTGTCTTTATTAACGACTATATTTATTATAAAAGCGATGCACATGAACCTCATATACCATGAATTCATTCAATTCCAACAAACAATGGAGTCTTTCTTCTTGATTTGCATATCTTATTGATAATAATTGGTTGAGTTTCACAATAAAGGGGACCTCCTATTATTTCTAGTTAGCACGCTCCTCTTCTGATTCCAAGAACACATTTTGATACATTGATGATGAAATTAAAATATGTGGCAAAACCACCTAGAATATAAATTGAATCAGTCAAACCTAAACACTATTGAAACTCTAAATCTATTTACTTCCATCAGCAAAAGCAATCATCCATCTTGGTTTGCGTTTCGTTCTAATATGAAGTTATGTAATTCCTAAATAATGACACTTTCTTATCACCTCAAGCTAATTAGGCTCCGCTCATCGTTTGATTTACTATTCTTTTTGCAATGGCCATGAAATTATATTTTGTCTTTATTAACGACTCTATTTATTATAAAAACGATGCCCATGAACCTCATATAACATGAATTCATTCATTTCCAACAAACAATGGAGTCCTTCTTCTTGATTTGCATTTCTTATTAATAATAATTGGTTGAGTTTCACAATAAAGAGTACCTCCTATCATTTCTCATTAGCAGTACTCCACTTTTGGTTCGAAGCACATATTTGGATATATTGATGATGAAATGAATATATGTGGCTAAACAACCTAGTATATTAATTAAATCAAACAAATTTAAACACCATTGGAACTCTAAATCTACTTACTTCCATCAGCAAAACCAATCATTCATCTTGGTTTGCATTTCGTACAAATGTGAAGTTGTTTAATTCCTAAATAATGAGACTTTCTTATCACATCAAGCTAATTAGTCTCCTCTCATTGTTACAAGGACTATTTTTCATGAAATGACCACAAAATTATCTTTTGTCTTTATTAATGACTATATTTATTATAAAAACGATGCCCATGAACCTCATATAACATGAATTCATTCAATTCCAACAAACCATGGAGTCCTTCTTGATTTGCATTTCTTATTGATAATAATTGGTTGAGTTTCACAATAAAGAGCACCTCCTATCATTTCTAGTTAGCAGGGCTCCTCTTTTGATTCCAAGAACACATTTTGATACATTGATGATGAAATTAACATATGTGGCAAAACCACCTAGAATCTTAATTGAATCAGTCAAACCTAAACACTATTGAAACCTTAAATCTACTTACTTCCATCAGCAAAACCAATCATTCATCTTGGTTTGCATTTCGTACAAATGTGAAGTTGTTTAATTCCAAAATAATGTGACTTTCTTATCACATCAAGCTAATTAGTCTCCTCTCATTGTTACAAAGACTATTTTTCATGCAATGACGATGAAATTATCTTTTGTCTTTATTAACAACTATATGTATTATAAAAACGATGCACATGAACCTCATATAACATGAATTCATTCAATTCCAACAAACAATGGAGTCCTTCTTCTTGATTTGCATTTCTTATTGATAATAATTGGTTGAGTTTCACAATAACGAGTACCTCCTATCATTTCTTATTAGCAGGGCTCCTCTTTTGATTCCAAGAACACATTTTGATACATTGATGATGAAATTAACATATGTGGCAAAACCACCTTGAATCTTAATTGAATCAATCAAACCTAAACACTATTGAAACTTTAAATCTACTTACTTCCATCAGCAAAAGCAATCATCCATCTTGGTTTGCATTTTGTACTAATGTGCAGTTATTTAATTCCTAAATAATGAGACTTTTTTATCACCTCAAGCTAATTAGGCTCCGTTAATCATTAGATGGACTATTTTTCATGCAATGGCCATGAAATTATATTTTGTCTTTATTAACGACTCTATTTATTATAAAAACGATGCCCATGAACCTCATATAACATGAATTCATTCAATTCCAACAAACAATGGAGTCCTTCTTCTTGATTTGCATTTCTTATTGATAATAATTGGTCGAGTTTCACAATAAAGAGTACCTCCTATCATTTCTCATTAGCAGTGCTCCACTTTTGGTTCGAAGCACATATTTGGATATATTGATGATGAAATGAATATATGTGGCTAAACAACCTAGTATATTAATTAAATCAAACAAATTTAAACACCATTGGAACTCTAAATCTACTTACTTCCATCAGCAAAACCAATCATTCATCTTGGTTTGCATTTCGTATGAATGTGAAGTTGTTTAATTCCTAAATAATGAGACTTTCTTATCACATCAAGCTAATTAGTCTCCTCTCATTGTTACAAGGACTATTTTTCATGAAATGACCACAAAATTATCTTTTGTCTTTATTAATGACTATATTTATTATAAAAACGATGCCCATGAACCTCATATAACATGAATTCATTCAATTCCATCAAACCATGGAGTCCTTCTTGATTTGCATTTCTTATTGATAATAATTGGTTGAGTTTCACAATAAAGAGCACCTCCTATCATTTCTAGTTAACAGGGCTCCTTTTTGATTCCAAGAACACATTTTGATACATTGATGATGAAATTAACATATGTGGCAAAACCACCTAGAATCTTAATTGAATAAGTCAAACCTAAACACTATTGAAACTTTAAATCTACTTACTTCCATCAGCAAAAGCAATCACCGATCTTGGTTTGTATTTCGTACTAATATGCAGTTATTTAATTCCTAAATAATGAGACTTTCTTATCACCTTAAGCTAATTAGGCTCCGCTCATCATTAGATGGACTATTTTTCACACAATGACGATGAAATTATCTTTTGCCTTTATTAACGACTATATTTATTATAAAAACGATGCACATGAACCTCATATAACATGAATTCATTCAATTCCAACAAACAATGGAGTCCTTCTTCTTGATTTGCATTTCTTATTGATAATAATTGGTTGAGTTTCACAATAAAGAGCACCTCCTATCATTTCTAGTTAGCAGCGCTCCTCTTCTGATTCCAAGAACACATTTTGATACATTGATGATGAAATTAACATATGTGGCAAAACCACTTAGAATATTAATTGAATCAGTCAAACCTAAACACTATTGAAACTCTAAATCTACTTACTTCCATCAGCAATCATCCATCTTGGTTTGCATTTCGTACTATTGTAATGTAATGTAATTCCTAAATAATGAGACTTTCTTATCACCTCAAGCTAATTAGGCTCCGCTGATCGTTAGATGGACTATTTTTCATGCAATGACCAGGAAATTATCTTTTGTCTTCATTCACGACTATATTTATTATAAAAGCGATCCCCATGAACCTCATATAACATGAATTCATTCCATTCCAACAAACAATAGAGCCCTTCTTCTTGAATTGCATTTCTTATTGATAATAATTGGTTGAGTTTCACAATAAAGAGCACCTCCTATCATTTCTAGTTAGCAGCGCTCCTCTTTTGATTCCAAGAACACATTTTGATACATTGATGATGAAATTAACATATGTGGAAAAACCACTTAGAATATAAATTGAATCAGTCAAACCTAAACACTATCGAAACTCTAAATCTACTTACTTCCATCAGCTAAAGCAATCATCCATCTTGGTTTGCATTTCGTACTATTGTAAAGTAATGTAATTCCTAAATAATGAGACTTTCTTATCACCTCAAGCTAATTAGGCTCCGCTGATCGTTAGATGGACTATTTTTCATGCAATGACCATGAAATTATCTTTTGTCTTTATTAACGACTATATTTATTATAAAAACGATGCCCATGAACCTCATATAACATGAATTCATTAAATTCCAACAAACAATGGAGTCCTTCTTCTTGATTTGCATTTCTTATTGATAATAATCTGTTGAGTTTCATAATAAAGAGCACCTCCTATCATTTCTAGTTAGAAGGGCTCCTCTTTTGATTCCAAGAACACATTTTGATGCATTGATGATGAAATTAATATATGTGGCAAAACCACTTAGAATATTAATTGAATCAGTCAATCCTAAACACTATTGAAACTCTAAATCTACTTACTTCCATCACCAATAGCAATTATCGATCTTGGTTTCAATTTCGTACTAATGTGAAGTTATGTAATTCCTAAATAATGAGACTTTCTTATCACCTCAAGCTAATAAGGGTCCGCTCATCGTTAGATGGACTATTTTTCATGCAATGACCATGAAATTATCTGTTGTCTTTATTATCGACTATATTTATTATAAAAACGATGCCCATGAACCTCATATAACATGAATTCATTCAATTCCAAATAACAATGGAGTCCTTCTTCTTGATTTGCATTTCTTATTGATAATAATTGGTTGAGTTTCACAATAAAGAGCACCTCCTATCATTTCTAGTTAGTAGGGCTCCTCTTTTGATTTAAAGAACACATTTTGATACATTGATGATGAAATTAACATATGTGGCAAAACCACCTAGATTATTAATTGAATCAGTCAAACCTAAACACTATTGAAACTTTAAATCTACTTACTTCCATCTGCAAAAGCAATCATTCATCTTGGTTTGCATTTCGTACAAATGTGAAGTTGTTTAATTCCTAAATAATGAGACTTTGCTATCACTTAAAGCTAATTAGACTCCTCTCATCGTTACAAGGACTATTTTTCATGAAATGACCACAAAATTATCTTTTCTCTTTATTAACGACTATATTTATTATAAAAACGATGTTCATGAACCTCATATAACATGAATTCATTCAATTCCAACAAACAATGGAGTCCTTCTTCTTGATTTGCATTTCTTATTGATAATAATTGGTTGAGTTTCACAATAAAGAGCACCTCCTATCATTTCTTGTTAGTAGGGCTCCTTTTTTGATTCCAAGAACACATTTTCATACATTGATGATGAAATTAACATATGTGGCAAAACCACCTAGAATATTAATTGAATCAATCAAACCTAAACACTATTGAAACTCTAAATCAACTTACTTCCATCAGCTAAAGCAATCATCCATCTTGGTTTGCATTTCGTACAAATGTGCAGTTATTTAATTTCTAAATAATGAGACCGTCTTATTACCTCAAGCTAATTAGGCTGCGCTCAATGTTAGATTTAGTATTTTTCATGCAATGACCATGAAATTATCTTTTGTCTTTTTTAACGACTATATTTATTATAAAAACGATGCCCATGAACCTCATATAACATGAATTAATTCAATTCCAACAAACAATAGAGTGCTTCTTCTTGATTTGCATTTCTTATTGATAATAATTGGTTGAGTTTCACAATAAAGAGCACCTCCTATCATTTCTAGTTAGCAGGGCTCCTCTTTTGATTCCAAGAACACATTTTGATACATTAATGATGAAATTAACATATGTGGCAAAACCACCTAGAATATTAATTGAATCAGTCAAACCTAGACACTATTGAAACTTTGAATCTACATACTTCCATCTGCAAAAGCAATCATCCATCTTGGGTTGCATTTCGTACTAATGTGCAGTTATTTAATTCCTAAATAATGAGACCTTCTTATCACCTCAAGCTAATTAGGCTCCGCTAATCCTTAGATGGACTATTTTTCATGCAATGACCATGAAATTATCTTTTGTCTTTATTAATGACTATATTTCTTATAAAAACAATGCACATCAACCACATAAAACATGAATTCATTCACTTCCAACAAACAATGGAGTCCTTCTTGATTTGCATTTCTTATTGATAGTAATTGGTTGAGTTTCACAATAAAGAGCACCACCAATCATTTCTTGTTAGTAGGGCTCCTTTTTTGATTCCAAGAACACATTTTGATACATTGATGATGAAATTAACATATGTGGCAAAACCACCTAGAATATTAATTGAATCAATCAAACCTAAACACTATTGAAACTCTAAATCAACTTACTTCCATCAGCTAAAGCAATCATCCATCTTGGTTTGCATTTCGTACAAATGTGCAGTTATTTAATTCCTACATAATGAGACCTTCTTATCACCTCAAGCGAATTAGGCTCCGCTAAATGTTAGATGGACTATTTTTCATGCAATGACCACGAAATTATCTTTTGTCCTTATTAACGACTATATTTATTATAAAAACAATGCCCATGAACCTCATATAACATGAATTCATTCAATTCCAACAAACAATGGAGTCCTTCTTCTTGATTTGCATTTCTTATTGATAATAATTGGTTGAGTTTCACAATAAAGAGCACCTCCTATCATTTCTAGTTAGCAGCGCTCCTCTTCTGATTCCAAGAACACATTTTGATACATTGATGATGAAATTAACATATGTGGCAAAACCACTTAGAATATTAATTGAATCAGTCAAACCTAAACACTATTGAAACTCTAAATCTACTTACTTCCATCAGCAATCATCCATCTTGGTTTGCATTTCGTACTATTGTAAAGTAATGTAATTCCTAAATAATGAGACTTTCTTATCACCTCAAGCTAATTAGGCTCCGCTGATCGTTAGATGGACTATTTTTCATGCAATGACCAGGAAATTATCTTTTGTCTTCATTCACGACTATATATTTATTATAAAAGCGATCCCCATGAACCTCATATAACATGAATTCATTCCATTCCAACAAACAATGGAGCCCTTCTTCTTGAATTGCATTTCTTATTGATAATAATTGGTTGAGTTTCACAATAAAGAGCACCTCCTATCATTTCTAGTTAGCAGCGCTCCTCTTTTGATTCCAAGAACACATTTTGATACATTGATGATGAAATTAACATATGTGGCAAAACCACTTAGAATATAAATTGAATCAGTCGAACCTAAACACTATCGAAACTCTAAATCTACTTACTTCCATCAGCTAAAGCAATCATCCATCTTGGTTTGCATTTCGTACTATTGTAAAGTAATGTAATTCCTAAATAATGAGACTTTCTTATCACCTCAAGCTAATTAGGCTCCGCTGATCGTTAGATGGACTATTTTTCATGCAATGACCATGAAATTATCTTTTGTCTTTATTAACGACAATATTTATTATAAAAACGATGCCCATGAACCTCATATAACATGAATTCATTAAATTCCAACAAACAATGGAGTCCTTCTTCTTGATTTGCATTTCTTATTGATAATAATCTGTTGAGTTTCATAATAAAGAGCACCTCCTATCATTTCTATTTAGAAGGGCTCCTCTTTTGATTCCAAGAACACATTTTGATACATTGATGATGAAATTAATATATGTGGCAAAACCACTTAGAATATTAATTGAATCAGTCAATCCTAAACACTATTGAAACTCTAAATCTACTTACTTCCATCACCAATAGCAATTATCGATCTTGGTTTGAATTTCGTACTAATGTGAAGTTATGTAATTCCTAAATAATGAGACTTTCTTATCACCTCAAGCTAATAAGGGTCCGCTCATCGTTAGATGGACTATTTTTCATGCAATGACCATGAAATTATCTGTTGTCTTTATTATCGACTATATTTATTATAAAAAAACGATGCCCATGAACCTCATATAACATGAATTCATTCAATTCCAAATAACAATGGAGTCCTTCTTCTTGATTTGCATTTCTTATTGATAATAATTGGTTGAGTTTCACAATAAAGAGCACCTCCTATCATTTCTAGTTAGCAGGGCTCCTCTTTTGATTTAAAGAACACATTTTGATACATTGATGGTGAAATTAACATATGTGGCAAAACCACCTAGATTATTAATTGAATCAGTCAAACCTAAACACTATTGAAACTTTAAATCTACTTACTTCCATCTGCAAAAGCAATCATTCATCTTGGTTTGCATTTCGTACAAATGTGAAGTTGTTTAATTCCTAAATAATGAGACTTTGCTATCACTTAAAGCTAATTAGACTCCTCTCATCGTTACAAGGACTATTTTTCATGAAATGACCACAAAATTATCTTTTCTCTTTATTAACGACTATATTTATTATAAAAACGATGTTCATGAACCTCATATAACATGAATTCATTCAATTCCAACAAACAATGGAGTCCTTCTTCTTGATTTGCATTTCTTATTGATAATAATTGGTTGAGTTTCACAATAAAGAGCACCTCCTATCATTTCTTGTTAGTAGGGCTCCTTTTTTGATTCCAAGAACACATTTTCATACATTGATGATGAAATTAACATATGTGGCAAAACCACCTAGAATATTAATTGAATCAATCAAACCTAAACACTATTGAAACTCTAAATCAACTTACTTCCATCAGCTAAAGCAATCATCCATCTTGGTTTGCATTTCGTACAAATGTGCAGTTATTTAATTTCTAAATAATGAGACCGTCTTATTACCTCAAGCTAATTAGGCTGCGCTCAATGTTAGATTTAGTATTTTTCATGCAATGACCATGAAATTATCTTTTGTCTTTTTTAACGACTATATTTATTATAAAAACGATGCCCATGAACCTCATATAACATGAATTAATTCAATTCCAACAAACAATAGAGTGCTTCTTCTTGATTTGCATTTCTTATTGATAATAATTGGTTGAGTTTCACAATAAAGAGCACCTCCTATCATTTCTAGTTAGCAGGGCTCCTCTTTTGATTCCAAGAACACATTTTGATACATTAATGATGAAATTAACATATGTGGCAAAACCACCTAGAATATTAATTGAATCAGTCAAACCTAGACACTATTGAAACTTTGAATCTACATACTTCCATCTGCAAAAGCAATCATCCATCTTGGGTTGCATTTCGTATTAATGTGCAGTTATTTAATTCCTAAATAATGAGACCTTCTTATCACCTCAAGCTAATTAGGCTCCGCTAATCCTTAGATGGACTATTTTTCATGCAATGACCATGAAATTATCTTTTGTCTTTATTAATGACTATATATTTCTTATAAAAACAATGCACATCAACCACATAAAACATGAATTCATTCACTTCCAACAAACAATGGAGTCCTTTCTTGATTTGCATTTCTTATTGATAGTAATTGGTTGAGTTTCACAATAAAGAGCACCACCTATCATTTCTTGTTAGTAGGGCTCCTTTTTTGATTCCAAGAACACATTTTGATACATTGATGATGAAATTAACATATGTGGCAAAACCACCTAGAATATTAATTGAATCAATCAAACCTAAACACTATTGAAACTCTAAATCAACTTACTTCCATCAGCTAAAGCAATCATCCATCTTGGTTTGCATTTCGTACAAATGTGCAGTTATTTAATTCCTACATAATGAGACCTTCTTATCACCTCAAGCTAATTAGGCTCCGCTAAATGTTAGATGGACTATTTTTCATGCAATGACCATGAAATTATCTTTTGTCTTTATTAACGACTATATTTATTATAAAAACGATGCCCATGAACCTCATATAAAATGAATTCATTCAATTCCAACAAACAATGGAGTCCTTCTTCTTGATTTGCATTTCTTATTGATAATAATTGGTTGAGTTTCACAATAAAGAGCACCTCCTATCATTTCTAGTTAGCAGCGCTCCTCTTTTGATTCCAAGAACACATTTTGATACATTGATGATGAAAATAACATATGTGGCAAAACCACCTTGAATATTGATTGAATCAGTCAAACCTAAACACTATTGAATCTCTAAATCTACATACTTCCATCAGCAAAAGCAATCATCGATCTTGGTTTGAATTTCGTACTAATGTGAAGTTATGTAATTCCTAAATAATGAGACTTTCTTATCATCTCAAGCTAATAAGGGTCCCCTCATCGTTAGATGGACTATTTTTCATGCAATGACCATGAAATTATCTTTTGTCTTTATTACCGACTATATTTATTATAAAAAGGATGCCCATGAACCTCATATAACATGAATTCATTCAATTCCAAATACCAATGGAGTCCTTCTTCTTGATTTGCATTTCTTATTGATAATAATTGGTTAAGTTTCACAATAATGAGCACCTCCTATCATTTCTAGTTAGCAGGGCTCTTCTTTTGATTCTAAGAACACATTTTGATACATTGATGATGAAATTAACATATGTGGCAAAACCACCTAGAATATTAATTGAATCAGTCAAACCTAGACACTATTGAAACTTTAAATCTACTTACTTCCATCTGCAAAAGCAATCATCCATCTTGATTTGCATTTCGTACTAATGTGCAGTTATTTCATTCCTAAATAATGAGACATTCTTATCACCTCAAGCTAATTAGGCTCCGCTAATCCTTAGATGGACTATTTTTCCTGCAATGACAATGAAATTATCTTTTGTCTTTATTAATGACTATATTTATTATAAAAACGATACGCATCAACATCATAAAACATGAATTCATTCACTTCCAACAAACAATGGAGTCCTTCTTGATTTGCATTTCTTATTGATAGTAATTGGTTGAGTTTCACAATAAAGAGCACCTCCTATCATTTCTAGTTAGCAGGGCTCTTCTTTTGATTCCAAGAACACATTTTCATACATTGATGATGAAATTAACATATGTGCCAAAACCACCTAGAATATTAATTGAATAAGTCAAACCTAAGCACTATTGAAACTCTAAATCTACTTACTTCCATCAGCCAAAGCAATCATCCATCTTGGTTTGCATTTCGTACTAATGTGCAGTTATTTAATTCCTAAATAATGAGACCTTCTTATCACCTCAAGCTAATTAGGCTCCGTTAATCGTTAGATGGAGTATTATTCATGCAATGACCATGAAATTATCTCTTGTCTTTATTAACGACTATATTTAATATAAACACGATGCCATGAACCTCATATAACATGAATTCATTCAATTCCAACAAACAATGGAGTCCTTCTTCTTGATTTGCATTTCTTATTGATAATAATTGGTTGAGTTTCACAATAAAGAGCACCTCCTATCATTTCTAGTTAGCAGCGCTCCTCTTTTGATTCCAAGAACACATTTTCATACATTGATGATGAAATTAACATATGTGGCAAAACCACCTAGAATATTAATTGAATCGATCAAACCTAAACGCTATTGAAACTCTAAATCAACTTACTTCCATCAGCTAAAGCAATCATCCATCTTTGTTTGCATTTCGTACAAATGTGCAGTTATTTAATTCCTAAATAATGAGACCGTCTTATCACCTCAAGCTAATGAGGCTGCGCTCAACGTTAGATGTAGTATTTTTCATGCAATGACCATGAAATTATCTTTTGCCTTTCTTAACGACTATATTTATTATCAAAACGATGCCCATGAACCTCATATAACATGAATTCATTCAATTCCAACAAACAATGGTGTGCTTCTTCTTGATTTGCATTTCTTATTGATAATAATTGGTTGAGTTTCATAATAAAGAGCACCTCCTATCATTTCTAGTTAGCAGGGCTCCTCTTTTGATTCCAAGAACACATTTTGATACATTGATGATCAAATTAACATATGTGGCAAAACCACCTAGAATATTAATTGAATCAGTCAAACCTAAACACTATTGAAACTCTAAATCAACTTACTTCCATCAGCTAAAGCAATCATCCATCTTGGTTTGCATTTCGTACAAATGTGTAGTTATTTAATTCCTAAATAATGAGACTTTCTTATCAACTCAAGCTAATTAGGCTCCGCTAAACGTTAGATGGACTATTTTTCATGCAATGACCATGAGATTATCTTTTGTCTTTATTAACGACTATATTTATTATAAAAACAATGCCAATGAACCTCATATAACATGAATTCATTCAATTCCAACAAACAATGGAGTGCTTCTTCTTGATTTGCATTTCTTATTCATAATAATTGGTTGAGTTTCACAATAAAGAGCACCTCCAATCATTTCTAGTTAGCAGGGCTCCTCTTTTGATTCCAAGAAAACATTTTGATACATTGATGATGAAATTAACATATGTGGCAAAACCACTTAGAATATTAATTGAATCAGTCAAACCTAAACACCATTGAAACTCTGAATCTACTTACTTCCATCAGCAAAAGCAATCATCCATCTTGGTTTGCATTTCGTACTATTGTCAAGTAATGTAATTCCTAAATAATGAGACTTTCTTATCACCTCAAGCTAATTAGGCTCCGCTGATCGTTAGAAGGACTATTTTTCATGTAATGACCACGAAATTATCTTTTGTCTTTATTAATGACTATATTTATTATAAAAACGTTGCCCATGAACCTCATATAACATGAATTCCTTCAATTCCAACGAACAATGGAGTCCTTCTTCTTGATTTGCATTTCTTATTGATAATAATTGGTTGAGTTTCACAATAAAGAGCACCTCCTATCATTTCTAGTTAATAGGGCTCCTTTTTTGATTCCAAGAACACATTTTCATACATTGATGATGAAATTAACATATGTGGCAAAACCACCTAGAATATTAATTGAATCAGTCAAACCTAAATACTATTGAAACTCTAAATCAACTTACTTCCATCAGCAAAAGCAATCATCAATCTTGGTTTGCATTTCGTACTAATGTGCAGTTATTTAATTCCTAAATAATGAGACCTTCATATCACCTTAAGCTAATTAGGCTCCGCTAAACGTTAGATGGACTATTTTTCATGCAATGACCATGAAATTACCTTTTGTCTTTATTAACGACTATATTTATTATAAAAACGATGCCCATGAACCTCATATAACATGAATTCCTTCAATTCCAACAAACAATGGAGTGCTTCTTCTTGATTTTTGCATTTCTTATTTGATAATAATTGGTTGAGTTTACAATAAAGAGCACCACCTCCTATCATTTCTAGTTATCAGGTCTCCTCTTTTGATTCCAAAAACACATTTTGATACATTAATGATGAAATTAAACATATGTGGAAAAACCACCTAGAATATTAATTGAATCAGTCAAAACACTAGACACTATTGAAACTTTAAATCTACTTACTGATCCATCAGCAAAAGCAACCATCACATCTTAGGTTCTGCATTCGTACTAATTGTGCAGATTATTTAATTTTCTAAATAATGAGACCTTCTATCACCTCAAGCTAATAGGCTCTGCCAACTCCTTAGATGGACTATTTTCAT